>CM076577.1:226887546-227065376 GCA_034641835.2 Pinus albicaulis | reverse complement strand
TAATTTCCAAACTATTCCACATTTTCCCCCCTTTACAAATGATGGAAAAAATACATTAAATAGATCAATTTCAATGGGGGTGGATCCACAGAAGGAGGATTTGTTTCTCTTTCCCAAAAACTAAAATCTCAACATAGAAAATAAACCAACAATATGCCCCTGAAAAGAAGGAGCAATACATTTGATTGCCTAGAGAAATTTGATGTCATACCCAATGAATGAAAGGAAGAAGCCTGTAGAATAGATCCCTTTTTAATCGCTGTTGAAGAGGCCAAAATGATTCTTTGTTTGTATTTAGTGCTCGGCCTTTACTCTTTGAAGAAAAACCCTCTGCCAAAGAAAAATGCCTTTGAAACCAATGAAAATCACATTTTCCGTTTTAATGAAGAAAAGTCCCTTTTTTCAATGAAAAAGAGCGAAAGGAAAGGATGGTGGGCCCAAATCGCAATCGCAAATCGCATCAGAAGGGGAGGGAGCATGTTGTAATGGAGCGATGCGATGAAACTTGCGATGCAATGGAATGATCGGATCAGAGACATCGGAGGTGGGTTAATCGCAATCGCAAATCGGGAAGGGGAACTGTCATAACATATGGCGGGGGAGAAATCGCGATATGCGATGTGCGATGGAGAGAAAAATGCAATGGAAACAGTGGGATAAAAGGCCGATGTGATGAGGGAAAAATTCCTTTCAAAATAAATTAAAATGGAAATAAAGCTTTAACACAAGGAAAAGCCGCTTTTGTTTGGAACGGGCGAAGGCCTTATGGTGGGACCAGGGAAATTGCAATCGCAAATCGGCAGAGGAGTGGAGCAGGACCAAAATGCTGGCAGGGCAATCGCGTGATGCGATGAGCGACATGTGATTCATCGCATTGATGGGTCAGGAGCGAATGTTGTGATGAATATTGTGATGTGATCGAATTTTGCAATGTGATTGGACTTTGCAATGATCGCATCAGGGGGAAGGGGAGTAATCGCATTGGAGTTTAAGCATTGGAGGGGAATAATATGATGTGATGGTGCGATGGGATCGGAGGTATAAGGGTCAATCGCATTGGAAGTTTTTAGGATGTGGAAATTTACAAAGGAACAAGGAATTTTTTGGTAAAGGCCAAAGATTATAAAAAAGGTAAAGGTTATAGGGTTTAAAGGGACCAAATGAAAAATAAGGGTAGGGTTAGGCTTTTGGGGGCTTTTATTCACTTAGGCATATCTTCCAATCCAGAAGTCAGTTTTGGGAGCATGATATATCACTAGAAATCTCTTTTCGGGCTCTTTCTCGTGAACATACTTAAAATGTGATTTATACTGAAAAACCTATGGAGAACACCTTTGGAAACCATGTAGAGAGAAAGCCCCTTTGGCTTTATGGAGATGGAAGCTTCTAAAGTTAAACTTATTACATATGGAGACATAAAATTACATAATAAATGATAAAAAAAGCAAAGTACCATGTTTTCACCTCAAAACATGTTTTGAGGTGAAAGTTACATCAAGCTTAATAGAACAACTCTTTGATTTTTCCAGATATTGTGCCTTTGAGTTTATTGGACCTCCTCATGACCTTGCTGATATTCATTGACACTTGGATTATTAATTTGACCATGATGAGACCCTAGAACCTAATGAGACCATCCCTATGACCTAATAACATGAATTGCAGAGTGAAAGTGAATCATGACTGAAGACCATAGAGAGGAGAAACAACAAGTTTTTGCATGAGGGAAAACTGATGAAAGACCACTACCATCAATGAATCCATGACCTAATGGAATGATGAAAATTTATAGTATGGGACTCCTACTATGAAAATTCAAAAGAGTAAATTTGATAACTGATGGCAGTATGAAAAAAATGACACTAACAAAGGTAAAGAAAATATTTGGTGGGAAGGTGTGAAAAATGTTAGGGGTATTCATGAGGAGGAACTGACTTGGAGTAAGTTTGACAGACTATTTTTGAAGAAGTATCTATTAGAGGGATACTATGATGGCAAGGAAAAGGAATTTTATGAGGTAAAGATGGGATCTATGATTGATGATGAGTACACTATCAGATTTCTAGGGTTATTGAGGTATGTGCCTTACCTCAAGGAGGAGAAGGCCAATATTAAGAGATTCATCAATGGGTTCTCGATAAAATTCAAATATAGGATTCAACTTGATGAGCCTAAATCATTGGAGGAGGCCATCCATAAACTAAAGCATTGTTACGAGCAATCAAAGTGTAGATCTGAGACAAAGCCAGACTGGAAAGGTAATCTAAAGAATAAAGGAAAATGGGAAAAGAAATGAGAAATACCTCATGATATAGGTAAAAAATATAATGTTGCACCACCTAAGAATTTGAATATATATATCAGAGAAGAAGGACTTCGGTCTGAGGAGAAGAATAAGAATGAAAATAGGGAGCTAGTGTGGTGTTGGAATTGTGGAGGAGATACTCGTAGGAGATATTTCCCACAACATCAGGGTGATAGGCCATATATCTATAGTGCTCAAGAGGCATAGACAGTGGGAGATGTTGGATAGAGTATTCATAGGATCTATGCAACAATGGATAACAAACATGCAGATCACGAGGAATATATCATCGAGATGGACGGTAAGCTTTGTGATCAAGTTGCTTCTATTTTGATTGACCCTGGATCTAATTATAGTTATGTTAGTCTTGAACTGGTGGATAAGAGTGGTTTGAGTAAGGAAGTGCATGTTGAATCTTGGTTAGTGTAGTTGGATACAGGTACTAAGAAGAGATTTCATTATTGGGTAAGAGCTTCTGCATTTGTCATGAATGGTATGCCTACCTAAACACATTTGAATGTATTATCGTTGGGATCGTATAGCATGATTTTGGGTGTGGACTTATTGTATATTCATTAGAACAAAGAATATTTTTATGACAATGATATTGAGTTATTGGATGAAAATGGGGAACAAAGAGTCTTACAAGGTAAGAAGAAAGAAACATCGGTGAGAATGGTTACATTTATGGAGGCCAAGCGTAGTCACAAGAAAGGGTGTGTGTTATTTATAGTGCAAATTTCTAGTGAAGAAGGTAAAAAATTTGAGGGTGCATATGTTTTGAGAAAATACCTAGTTCTACAACAATTTCAAGATGTATTTCCCACAAAGATTTTATAGTTTCCACCTCACAGGGAAGTATACTTTTCTCTTGAGTTGGTACCAGGGGAAATGCCAATATCTAAGGCACCTTACAGGATGATGACACCATAGTTTGTATATTTGAAGTTGTAGTTGAAGGAAATGATTGACAAGGGATACATTAGGCCAGGTGTATCACCTTGGGGTGCACTGGTATTTTTTGTGAAGAATAAGGATGATAATCTTAGGTTATGAATTTATTACATGATATTGAACAAGGTGACCATTAAGAACAGGAATCCCTTATCGAGGATTGATGATTTTTTTGATCAGTTTAAGGGAGTAGTAGTGTTCTCGAAGATTGATCTGAGATCATGATATCATCAGGTAAGCATTAAAGAAGAAGGCATCTACAAGACAACCTTCCGGACCAGGTACAAACAGTAAGAGTTTTTTGTAGTTCCATTTGGTTTGACTAATGCTCCAGATATATGTATGTGCTTGATGAATAATGTTTTGCGTGCTTATTTGGACAAGTTTTTTATTGTATTAATTGATGATATATTGGTATATCCTAAAAATTAATAAGAGTGCACTGAGCACTTTGCAGAAGTACTAAGATTGTTGAGAGAGAATCAGTTGTATTATAAGCTCAACAAGTGCAGTTTCTTTTAGACAGAGGTATATTACTTGGGACATGTGGTTTCCAAGGAAGGCATAATAGCGGATCTAGAGAAGATAAGTGCTATCATGGAATGGGAAGCTCACAGGAATGGGGATGAGGTAAGATCATTTATGGGGTTAGCAGGTTATTACAAGAGGTCATTAGAAACTTCTTAGAAATTTCTTATCCTATCACAACATTTTAAAGGAAAGGTAATGGATATAGGAATGTGCAATCAATTTTTAGCATTAAAGCAATTATTGACACATTATCTAGTGTTAAATACCACATATTCGGATAAAGAGTTTTGGGTATGTACAAATTATTACAAGAGAGGGCTTGGTGGAGTCCTTATGCAGGAAGGATAGGTGGTATGTTATGAGTCATGGAAACTAAATGATCATGAGAAGAACTATCTGACACAAGATCTTGAGTTGGCAGTGATTATTCATGCATTGAATATGTGGAGGAACTATCTTCTGGGTAGATGGTTCGTATTGATGAGTGATCACAATGGATTGTGGTATATATTTGATGAACCAAATCTGAACACCAGAAAATCTAGATGGTTGGCTGGAAAGTGATTTTGAATTTGAGATCAGCTATATTAAAGGTAAAGAGAATAGGGTTGTAGATTCTCTTAGCAAATGGATACATGTGAATCGTATAGCATCTATGAGTTCCTATGGGAAAAATCTACAATATAGGATCTTGTAGGCAGGTTAGTAGGATGTCAAGTGTATGGAGCTTAGGCACATATTGCAGTAGAGTACAGGTAGAGGTAGTCATACAGGTACATGCACAGGTACACGGAGTGGTACAGGAACAAGTATAGGTATAAGTAGTGGTACATGTACACTTACATGTAGTGGTATAGGTACAAGTACAAGTGCATCAGCACAGGATGTGAACTATCATCTCACAACAGATGGCTTGATCATATTTAGGGACAAGATATATTTGTGAGATACTCATGAACTTAAGAAGGAGATCTCAAGGGAGTTTCATGTGAAATCGTATTCGGGTCACTGAGGCTATCAGAAGATGATGACAATAGTGAAGAAGTTTTACTATGGGCCGAATTTGAAGAGAGATATAACATAGTTTGTAGCTAGGTGTTTAGATCTTCAATAGGTCAAGGCAGAGTGTAAATATCCAGGTGGACTAATACAACCGATTTTGATACTAGAGTGGAAATGGGAGGTCATTTACATATAATTTATCAAAGGCTTACCGAGGACATCTGGACAACATGATTCGATCATGGTTGTGGTGAACAAGTTGTTGAGGGTAGCACATTTATTCTAGTGAAGTCTACATACTCAACAAATGATGTAGCAGAGGTATTAATAAGGGATGTGTTCAGATTGCAAGATGTTCCATCGAATATTATGTTAGACAGGGATGCAAAGTTCACTTCTAAGTTATGGAAATAGTTTTTTGTAGGATTGGGAACAGAGTTTGCCTTCAATACAACTTTGTTACACTAAAAATGTCACCATGACGTTTTACTGTCAGTATGGGTTCATCATTACTCATACCATACTCCCTTAGAAGTCTACAAACATCAAGTTCCTAAAACCAAGCTTTGAAATTGAGAGAAAAGCTTATAAAAGTCATTAAAATACTTGTACCACACTTTCTCTTAGTATTACCTATGGTGTGATGCAGGGGCATTAGGCTCAAGGAATACTTTGTATTTTTATAAGACATAGGGGGGTCTTATGTTTTTAAATTCTCATGTAAATATTATTATTTTGAATAAAAATAGTGAGGAATTGTAAATGTTCTCAAGTCATTGGAGAACATGAGAGAATTGATTAAGCTAGGAATGTGAAGAGTCAATTTAGTTAATTTAGGGATTTTTGTCTAAATTTAGGAAATCCAGAATCTTAGAGTTTGTTGAGCTGTTAGAGGAGATGAAGCAATTCATTATCTTCTTAAGCCAAAAGGAATTAAGTATAGAGGTCTAGAGAGTAGGAGAGGAGTTACGAGACAGAGCAGCGAGGGAAAAGGCCATCGAATTGAAGATCTAGCGAAACATGAGGTTGTAAGTGAATACTTTTGAAATTGATCACATTTGTATATATTGACGAGAATTTATTTATAAGTTCTGTGTGGAATTTAAATGTATCCTTGCATGAATTTATATGAGGAATATTTGAGTTCTGTGGGAAAGTTGTGAAACTCTGTGCTATTGGATGAATTAGTGACTCTGTGTGGAAAGAATTAACCTTTTCAGAATTCATTTGGTATAACTGTGAATCTGGGTAAGGAAATCTTGAGGAGTATCAAATTGGGAAAATCTGTATCGATTTTATATGGAGTCAACATACATAATTTATTGATTATTGAATGCGTTAATTGGCGTGGAGTCTACAGTTTTGTGTTTTGGTGGAAAGCGCTTCTGAAGAGCTTTATTCTGTTAATTGAAGCCTAGTCTCTGGTTGTTTAAAATATTTTAACTCTGCTTACAAGCCTATAAGAATTTAACCCTGTTCCTTTATTGAAATTAATAGATTCGATTCATTTTTATTGAGTTATAACAATAGAGAAACATTTGAATATATGTTCTTGGTGGTGAATTTCCTGCGTGAAGAATTACATAAAATCAATGCATTTTATCCTTGTGAATGGAAAAATTGAGTTGATGCGTTGGAGTGTTGTATAATGACAAAGTACCGTGGAGAAATTAACTCCGCGTTACCCAGAACACACGAGAAGTTGGTGTTTAGAATCTCGAACATGCAAAGGAATATCGATAATTCACATCATAGCAGAATTGGAGTTTAATTGAAGAGGTGTCGTAGTGGAGTTTGGAAGCAGACGGAACCAGGAAGATAAGGAGTGGAACCTTGAAGTCAGAATAGTGAAGGCGTTTTCGAAGGTAGAAACCAGTGGTCTCACGTTCTTTGAACATGGTAAATGGAATCCAACAAAAAACGCGATAGTTCCCTTTGCCCGACGCGTGTCTTGGGGTGGTTTTTGAAAACCACGAGTTTCACGTTTTTTTGGAGTATTAAAGTCCAGCTCTAGAAAAAACGCGATTTTCGTGAGAATCGTTCGATCTTGGAGGCAGAGGATCCGAGGGCGATCATTTTCAAAGCTGCGGGTTTGTTAACAAAGGTATGACTAGTGTCCTTTCATGAGGTAAATAATTCTGTGGGGCCCAACAAAATTTCATATTTGCTGGGGTCGCATTATTATGTGTGAGTGGGTTGGCCCACAGAATTGTGTTGTTTGTCCAAAGTCAAAGAAATACGTGTAGAACTTTGGCTTATTGGAATATTCGAGTGGTGGTTCGATTTCCATTGAATTGGGTCTTCATATAAAACCCAAGGCTTATTAAAAGTTTTATAGCATTTGATTGGGGTGTAGATATATATGTTATGTGAATGGCAAGTCGTGGATATGTACATTTGATGAGAATGAGCATTGTTAAATGTGAACCATAAAGGCCGTGGGTCTTATTAAGTTGAAGTTTTAATCCAACATTGACATAATGTAAAATCGAATATTATTCAATTTCAATATAGTGGGTTATAATAAGGCTTCCATTTAAATATGAAAATAGAAAGAGCTTCCTCATAAGTATAGACATATAATATGGGTTGCTTGGTTTGATAAGTATTGTTTGAATGAAAAAGCTTCCGCATAGAAGAATTGGAATCTGGGTTTTTGTATGTGCTTTATGATCATGAGATTTTATTCCGATATCTCAAATCAGAGATTTGAGATATAGCAGCTTCTATATATCTAGAGCTAGTATTTTCCCAAATTTAAAATTAATTGGGCCTAAAATACTTGAATGCAGTTTTGTATGAAAGGGAGATTGAATATTGTGGGTCATAAATGAAATAAAAGTTGTATAAGGATAAGAGAGTGATTATTGTGGTTTAAGAGTGTTGGCCTGGGCATCATGTTGTATCAGAGCATCGGGAATAGCTCTGTTTGAAGTAAAGGATTTTTTTTTGTAATTAAATCTGAATGAATGCATGTGATGAGAGAAGGAAGAAGATCAGATTCTAAAATTTGATATGAAAAGATACACAGGGTTGCAGTGAACAGAGATTTGTAGAACTGAATGAAGAACAAGATCATTCAGGGATCTTGCAGGTAAAAAAATTTTAAATCTGATTTGGAATTGTAATTGCATAATTGTGGTTGCGAAAAGTGAAGACAGAGTTTTGATGGGGATGGCAGTGAACCTGATATCCAGCTAAAGGTTGGATAGGGAGAGAAATTGTAGTGTTCTCAAGAGAAGGTGAGTTGATGAGTAGTGTTTAACTCTGGTTTGAAGAATTTTTTGTAGAATTCAGATTTTAGGCAATTGAAGAAATCTCATCAAAAAAGATCACAGCTTTGAGAGTAGTGATAAAAGAGTCCAGCAGAGGATTATAAAGTGAAGAAGAAAGTGTGGCAGAACCTGGAGAATTCCCAACAGAGGTTGGATGAAAGAAGAAGAGACATGTTCTTGAAAAGTTGCAGAGTGAAGCCTAGAGGGAGCAGAAGAGAGTGCTCAGAAGGTTCCAACAGACATGGGACTAATACTTGCCAAAATCCTAGATCCCGAGGAAAGGATTGGTGAGGTAAGTGGCAGCAGGAGAGCTTGTTGTTGCAGAGGCTTAGTGCAGCTTGTGAGTGAAGAACTCATGGAGGAAAGGATGACTACTAATATTCATAGCAGATATTGTGGAGGTTATGAGAGAGGCCACAACAGAAAGGAGAAAGTAGATGCCAAGGCAAATGGCATAAGGCAGCAGTTGACTGATGCAAAATATTGGAAAGAGGTAGCTAAGATCATAGAACAATTTAACAAACTGAATATGATGGTAGAGGAAAGCCAGAGAGTTGGTTGGCTCATGAAGAGGAGATGAAAATGGCAACCATTACAGTTGAGGTTGAGGCAAAAGGAGATTGCCTTACTGAAAGAGGAACTCAGAGTAGCTAAGTTGAGAAAAAAAAGTTTATGTTTGTGAAGCAGAACAAAGTACAGGTGAAGAAGGGAGATTTGTAAGAGATCTTGTGAATCATGATGAAGACTTAATACAAAAAGAAGCTTGTCATGCTGAAGATAAAATCACTAATGATTTCCTAAGTTATTGGACAAGTCCAGATCAGCTGGATGATGTAAAGACTTGTAATTTTGAGTTTGACAATTGTGGGGTGATTACAGGTTCTACAGAGGAAGAGGAACTCAGAGTTCTTGAGTCAAGAATGGAATTTGAAGATTCCACATGCAGATCTGTTCAAAGGGAAGTGCTTGTGAAAGCAACCAAGACTGAAAAATATTGTGGTTTTAAAACTAAAGAGTTGTGTATGTTTGCAGGTACATCACAGGGAGATGAACAAACTTTAAAGTTTGTTGAGGAGAAATTGAATCTGAAATCTGTTCAGATCAATGCTGAGATAGCAAGATCTCAGGAGGAAGACATGAAGACAGAAGAGTCTAATAAGAATATTGAGGCAGAGAGAGAAGGACCAGTTGATGATTGGTCAAGAGCAAGAAGAGGCATAAAAGGTTGGCTGAAGTTTCCAAAGCCTACTCCAAATGAAATTGTTGAATTGTATAGAAGGTTGGATTTCCAAAGAGAGACTTGGAGAAACAAATAACTTACACATAGGAGAATTTTCTGAAGAAGCAAGGCAGAAGAATTGTCATGAATGACAATTAGAGAACAGAGGATAAGAAAATTATTCAGCAAAATGAAGAAGTTCATTTTGGTGAATCACAACAGAAGGACATTCATGAAGCAGATGATGAAAGGAAGGAGAGACTAGTAGACAGTCTGATGAAGAATGAAAATCAGCATACTGATGTGCTGACAGAGGAATTGGAAGGAAACTCAAAACAACATACTGATGTGTTGTTAGAGGAGGAAGAAGAATTGAGATCTTGTAGTTTTTGTGCTGAAGGTTCATGTGTCAGTTATGCAGGAAAGGAAGAACAACAAATGGAAGTTGCTAGGAGAAATAGTGAGAGAGAAACTATGTTGGCTGAGAACATAGTGGAGGGTCATCATTCTAACATGGTGATTGACACAATGGAAGCTGTGAAGGAAAGAGGAGCAGATACTATTTTGATTATGCTTACTAGTACACAAGGAGAAATGAAGGATTATGTTACTGCAATTAGTGGATTGAAAGATAATTTACTTTTTAAAAGTAAATTTGCAGGTGATGAGCAAAATAATGTTGTAGAGGGAGATATCTTAAGAGATATTCAGGAATATTTTTTTGTAGCAGAATACAAGAGGGTATGGATGATAGGGTGGACGCAAGGGCTCAACAATTAAGAGTAAGAGCTAGAGTAAAAGCAGAAAAATTCTTGGAGGCAGTAACAGCAGTAGCATTGGCAGCAACAGAAGCTGGAGACAGCAGCAGTGGGCAAAGAAATTTCTAGCTAGAAGATAAGCTGGACATGGAGATTGAAAGCATCAGAAGACTAATGATGAAAGTGTCTCAGAAGCACCAGATAGCAGCAAGAAAGCAGCAGAATCTTTACAAAGGAAAGACCAGAAGAGATTGTGAAAGCATAGATGGAGGCAAGTTGTAGAACAAGATATGGAAACCTGGAGAAGTACAGTTGAAGGATGATGCAGCTGTTGGATAGCAGAAAAACAGAGTATGGGATCCAAGAGGTAGAGATCAAAGACACATGATCAGGAGATCATGAACAATTTGAACCTTGGGAGTCTGATACAGGGGCATTAGGCTCAAGGAATACTTTGTATTTTTATAAGACATAGGGGGGTTTTATGTTTTTAAATTCTCATGTAATTATTAGTATTTTGAATAAACATAGTGAGGAATTGTAAATGTTCTCAAATCATTTGAGAACATGAGAGAATTTATTAAGCTGGAAATGTGAAGAGTCAGTTTATTTAATGTAGGGATTTTTGTCTAAATTTAGGAAATTTAGAATCGTAAGAGTTTGTTGAGCTGTTAGAGGAGATGAAGCGATTCATTATCTTCTAAAGCCAAAAAGGCATTAAGTATAGAGGTCTGGAGAGTAGGAGAGGAGTTCAGAGACAGAGCGGCGAGGGAAAAGGCCATCGAATATGAAGATCTGGCCAAACATGAGGTTGTAAGTGAATACTTTTGAAATTGATCACATTTGTATATATTGACGAGAATTTGTTTATAAGTTCTGTGTGAAATTTAAATGTATCCTTGGTCGAATTTATATGAGGAATATTTGAGTTCTGTGGGCAAGTTGTGAAACTCTGTGCTATTGGCTGAATTAGTGACTCTGTGTGGAAAGAATTAAAATTTTTAGAATTCATTTGGTATAATTGTGAATCTAGGTAAGTAAATCTTGAGGAGTATCAAATTGGGAAAATATGTATCGATTTTATATGGAGTCACCATACAGAATTTATTGATTATTGAATGCGTTAATTGGTGTGGAGTCTATAGTTTTGTGTTTTGGTGGAAAGCACTTCTGAAGAGCTTTATTCTGTTAATTGAAGCCTAGTCTCTGGTTGTTTAAAATATTTTAACTCTTCTTACAAGCCTATAATAATCGAACCCTGTTCCTTTATTGAAATTAATAGAGTCGATTCATTTTTATTGAGTTATAGCAGTAGAGAAACATTTGAATATATGTTCTTGGTGGTGAATTTCCTGTGTGAAGAATTACATAAAATCAATGCATTTTATCCTTGTGAATGGGAAAATTGAGTTGATTCGTTGGAGCGTTGTCTAATGGAAAAGTACCGTGGAGAAATTAACTCCGCGTTACCCAGAACACACGAGAAGTTGGAGTTTATAATCCTGAACATGCAAAGGAAGATTGATAATTCACATCATAGCAGAATTGGAATTTAATTGCAGAGGTGTCGTAGTGGAGTTTGGAAGCGGACAGAACCAGGAATATAAGGAGCGGAACCTTGAAGTCAAAATAGTGAAGGCAGTTTCGAAGGTCGAAACCAGTGGTCTCCCGTTATTTGAACATGGTAAATGGAATCCAACAAAAAAACGGAATAATGCCCTTTGCCCGACACATGTCTTGGGGTGGTTTTTGAAAACCACGAGTTTCGTGTTTTTTTTTAGTGTTAAATTCTAGCTCTAGAAAAAACATGATTTTCATGAGAATCGTTCGATCTTGGAGGTAGAGGATCTGAGGGCGATAATTTTCAAAGATGAGGGTTTGTTAACAAAGGTATGACCAACGTCCTTTCTCGAGGTAAATAATTCTGTGGAGCCCAACGAAATTTCATATTTGTTGGGGTCGCATTATTATGTGTGAGTGAGTTGGCCCACAGAATTGTGTTGTTTGTCCAAAGTCAAAGAAATACGTGTAGAACTTTGTCTTATTGGAATATTCGAGTGGTGGTTCGATTTCCATTGAATTGGGTCTTAGTATAAAACCCAAGGCTTATTAAAAGTTTTATAACATCTGATTGGGGTGTGGATATATATGTTATGTGAATGGCAAGACGTGGATATGTACATTTGATGAGAATGAGCATTGTTAAATGTGAACCATAAAGGCCGTGGGTCTTATTAAGTTGAAGTTTTAATCCAACATTGACTTAATGTAAAATCGAATATTATTCGATTTCAATATAGTGGGTTATAATAAGGCTTCCATTTTAAGATGAAAAGAGAGAGAGCTTCTGCATAAGTATAGACATATAATCTGGGTTGGTTGGTTTGATAACCATTGTTTGAATGAAAAATCTTCCGCATAGAAGAATTGGAATCTGGATTTTTGTATGTGCTTTATGATCATGAGATTTTATTCCCATATCTCAAATCATAGATTTGAGATATATGATCTTCTATATATCTAGAGCTACTGTTTGCCTAGATTTAAAATTAATTGGGCCTAAAATACTTGAATGAAATTTTGTATGAAAGGGAGATTGAAGATTGTGGGTCATAAATGAAATAGCAGTTATATAAGGATAAGAGAGTGATTATTGTGGTTTAAGAGTGTTGGCCCGGGCATCATGGTGCCGCATCTTTTTGCTCTATAACATGCGGAACCGGCTGCACTTTTTCTTCATTAAAGGTGTGGTTCCCTGTAAAAGGTAAAGTGAGGGCGGAAGTAAAATTTGGAAGCCCAGCTGGTTGAATCTGGAAGCTTCTAGAAGAAATTATTCAGTGGAAAGTTCACTTCTTTCATGTACATTCATCCCTCCATTAAAGGAGCCTACACCTTAGTATGTGGAACTTAATCCCTTGAAAGAGGATTCTATCCCCTCTTGTTTGGAGCTGCAACCTCTTCTCTTTTACTATAAATTGAGGCCATAGTTCAGCCTCAAGGGGAGTTAGGCTTTGAGATTTCTTGAGGAGAATTGTTGGTGAAACTCAGACTCTCTTAACTGATTACCATATGGGAATTATTACATACTCATGTGTATGTTATTAGAGAGAGTGCAAAGGCTTGTCAAAGTAGAGGAAACACTTGTTCCGGACCCGAGAAGGAACTGTACCACATCAAGGTGAACACAGTTGTAACGCTCCTTCTTTCATCAAAGATAATACAAATGGATCATGTTTTCTCAATGATTTGTTTATTTAAATGGCTTGTTTCTTGAATTCCTTGATCATCAAGATAGGTTTATGGTTTATAAATTAATTTACATTATGCAGGTGCTTTTGATCTTTCATGTTTTTTATTGTAGATCCCAAAAGGAGACGTATTCAAAGCGACAGGAAGGAAGACTACGATCAGCGCTGGACTACAGGTAAGTCCTAAATCCTTCATTATAGGTAATTCTAGATAAAATATAATCTAGAGAAAGTAGTTTACATCTGTATGTTTGTTGCTAGTTATCATAGGATACTAGGGAGATCTGTCTTGTCCGCAAGAATGATTTATCCGTCCAACAAACTTATCATCCACAGACAGATAGATAAACAAAGAGGGTCAACATGATCCTTGAGTACATGTTGAGGATGTATGTGATGAATTGGTATAGAAAGTGGGAAGAGTATTTTCCACTGGTAGAGTTCGCTTACAACAAAAAGTACAGGGAATAATTGAGGAGGAGTCCTTTTGAGGCATTGTATGGGTGGAGTTGCAATATTCCCATCAATTGGAGTGATCCAGTTAATAGGGTGTTGATTGGATCGAACATGATGGAAAAAATGGGATGGTAAATGCATGTAATCAATAAGAATATGAAAGTAGCACCGGATAGGAACAAGTTCTATGTGGATCAGAACATGTTGTTTAAGGAATTCAGGTTGGGGAATAGGTGTACTTGTGCATCAATCCCAAGAAAACCTCCTTGCGGATTGGATCATGTGCCAAGATGGAACCTCCATTTTTTGGACCTTTCAAGATTACTAATAGGATTGGACCAATATCCTATTTCCTTGCACTTCCTCTGACATTGAAATTCCATGATGTTTTCCATGTGTCATTGCTTTAAAAGTATGTTAAATATGTTGATCATGTGATGGACTGGTCTGTATTGCAGGTAGAACCAAAAGGATAATTCCAGCTAGAACCTCCATGCATTTTGCAGAGAAATATGCTCATGCTCCATAATTGAGCAACTGAAAAGGTAAAATTTCAATGGAAGCACTTTGGGCCCAATGAAGCTACATGGGAATGGTTAATTAGATGGGCGCCATGTATCCTTCCTTGTTTGTTGTTTGAGCGAATGCTTTGGCATGTGTTTTGGTATATGTTGGTATGATGTTTTGGTATATGTACACATGTATATGGATGTTAATACTGTCATGATCCATCTTATAAAGCTCCAATAAGAGGTACGGGTGTCATGTAATTATGATGTTATGTTGTCATGTTGGTTTTCTTCTCATCAGGTTGATCATTGTAAATACTACAACGAGCTAAGTTATAAATCTCCATGGGAAGTATGTTTTTCTTTCAAAAATCTTGTTGGTTGTAGGTATCGTTTAACGTTGAGGATGGTGTTCCCCCAAAGGGGAGGGTTCTATAACAACCCTGGTGAAAATTCCATGTAATAAAAAATAATAAAGGAAAAATAATAAACATGGTCATGGGACACATATTCCAAGATGAATGTTGGGAAAAAATCCTAGTGTGGGTGTTCATATGGTTTATTATGGCTACAGAAATTGGCAAAGGAAATGGCTAATAATTTGGAAAGGAAAAGTGGCATTTATTGGTATTTATTTATGAAAATAATGAAAAATAGGAGAAAGAGAAGGTGAATGGTCACAGGTTGCATGTGAGGAGGAAAATGAAGGAAAATAAGGGAAAATTGAAGAAAATATAGGCCTCATTAATAAAAAGGCTTATGAGGATCAATTCATAGAATTTTTTCAGTTCAGTTTTTGAGATCTCATTCTATTATCTCTCTCTCTCACATACTCTTGGATACTTGGATTTCTTGGAGCACTCTTGGAGAGTGTGGCATACTTGGATATTTTGAGAAAGAAGGAAAAGGAGGAGAAGGAAAGCTTAATAGGACATCGATATCAATAGCTACATCAAAATTTTCTTGCAGGTATCGAGTTTCATGTATGTTTTCTTCACTAGTTTTAGTATGCACGGCATATGCATGTTGTTTATTGGTCATGATCTACCATTTCCATGGATGATTTCCTAGATTGATAGTGGAATTACCTAGCCTTTCCATTTCCTTGATAACCATCATGTTTTGTGTTCATTTCATTGTTTGTTTTCTTGTTGGTTCTCATATTCCTTTAGTTTTGGGTTGAGTTACTAGTTCCCAGAGCCTTGATTAGAAAAATTCTTGGGAGCTTTGTAACAACTTGGGTTGAGTTTCTAGTCTTAGAGCCTTGGTTGGAAAAACACTCTAGAGCCTAATAACAACTGCGGGTTGAGTTACTAGTTCTAGAGCCTTGGTTGGAAAAACGCTCTGGAGCCCAACAGTAGGTGTGGGTTGAGTTACTAGTCCTGGAGCATTAGTTGGAACGAATGCTATGGATCCCCAGATAGTTTGGGTGGAGGCTAATCCAGTGATGATTTGTGATTTTTGACTGTGAGCTGGAATAATTGGATGATGTTGAGCTAGTTTGGCCTCTAGAAGCCTTGGTTTAGTTTTGATTGATGTGTTTTATGTGATCCCACATTCATTCTTGGAATATGGCATGGGGGTGACTAGCTTAAGAGCTATTTTTCTCAACCATGTCTATGGTTGGGTGGAACGTGGAAGTCCCAGACTTGGTTTTATTTTTCTTATGGAAATAAGAGTTATTTTCCTCTTGTATTTATGGGTAAATATTCTTATTACTATTTGGCTTATATGGTTGTTCCATGCTTGTCATTTCTGTTTTGTATATGTTGGTTATGAATGTTTTCTATGTCAGTAATGAAGTATACTCTCATCATGTTTTGAATTTTGAATTAATGAACAATGTATCTATGACCCAATAGATGATAAAGAAGTTAATTTGATGAGGCAACAATTATTCTTAGCGATTCTTAGATAAGTATGAAACTCCTATGCTCAAATATATTATTTAAACCTGTAGATTACATATTTGCAACATGCTTGACAAAATTCCTATCATGTCTAGTAGGGGTCCACTCAAGTCCTTGTTTAAGTGATTGCACTCACATCATTATTTCACAATTATTTTTCATTTTTGGAAGTTTCATGGAGTTCTGGGTAGGGACCTGATCTCTGAGCCTAAAAAATTGGCACAAAATTTAGGGTCATAGGCTCAAAATTACTGGGAAAAGTCCCCAGCCGCATGCATACCCATGTTTTGCATGCGATTAGAGGTTTTCGGTCACACTCTTTCCCGTGTCAAGGGAGTGAATGGGGGATTGATGAATGAAAATGTGTTTGATTCAAGAGCTAGCCTCCTAGAAGGTTGGGATGGCTCCTGGGTGTTATGTATCATGTGCAGAAGGTATGTTTTTTTGAGTGGTGTTGGTTCCACTTCGTTAAGGTGACATAGGAGGTTGACTCAGAACATAGTAATTATTCATCACATGTTTACCCCAATTGGTTGGTTACTTGGGTAGATGTGGGAGGAGGGTGTTGCAGCAGGATGATATATATCAACTCTAGAAAGATGTGGCAGTAAGCTAGGGAGCCTTATGTTCTCCCAAAACATTGAAACCAAGTGTTTTTTTACCCATATGTGTTAGATAGGGATTGGTGGTTCATATTAAGACATGACCCTAGATCAAAACATATGTTTGAGAACAATAGTATTATCATGGCAAGCGAGGAACATAAACTGGGTGATGACAATGGAGAGTGATATGTCCTTGTTTCAATTCATCATTTCTATTATTGTTGTCTGTTTTTGTTTTCTTTATTTCACTAATTATTTTGTTTTTTTATTCGTCTTGTTGGAATTTTATAATATAACTGGTAAGATTCATAAATTTTTTTACACATTTTTTTGTAGTGGAAATATTTTACACTTAAAAATAAGTATTTCCAAGAGTGGACAATATCTATGATAATAAGGATCAAGGTCACAATCCTTCTCAAATAGGAAAATGAGAAGAAAATACTGAAGTTAGAAAGAACATTGAATATTTAGTTTTGATTTAGATACTTATTGGTTTATTAACCAGTTCACATATTTTTTCTTCTTGTTTAGTTCAAATTCAATATAAATCACCATGTAGTCATAACTCTATGAGGAATTTAACAATGAAAAAATTGGGTATTAATATGTAAGATCAAATTCTTGAGATGAGAGGTAAAGTCATGTATACTATATTTAAATTTTAGTTCTTGCAACAATATATAAAATAAAAGGATGTCTTATGCATGTAAAAATTTTTGATTACATATTTTTATGAACCATAAGAGAAACAAATGGGCTTACATGGATGCATAAGAGGTTATATTTTTTTCTTCATGGATAATGGAATAATTTTGAATTTTTTTTTTCAATTGTAATTATAAATAAAAGTTGAATTAATAAATATTTTATGGCTAAGAATTAAATGATAAATAATATGATGGTGATTAAGAGACATTTGTTTGACTTTCAAATAGACTTGGTGATGCGTTTTTCTTTCGTATAAAGGTTATGTAAAATAAATATCTATTTTTATGTATTTATAAATCAATTATTTAAAGTAGATATGTCCCTATGATTGTGAACATGATGTAATATTAGTTAGGAGAAATGTGAAAAGATGAATTTTAGTGACTATATTGTGATAAATATGTGGAAAAAATAATATTTTTTGAGTTGTTCATTAATGATCCAGGTCCGTCAACTACTAGATTTGTCCATGGTCTTTTACTTCTGTGATGTTGTTAGAATTGGATTTAAAAAGAGCATAAAAGAACACATATCCATGCCTTAAGCAAGAGGAAACATGACGACAATCAGCAACACAAGAGCACGAGACATTTTTTAACGGAGTTAACCTAGTGTGGGCTACGTCTCTAGGCTCGGTGTCAAGATAGTTGAGGCCACTTCATATAATTTTGTTAGAGATGATGATGTACATAGAAGAATTTTTTTCATAACAAGGTCATACACCCTCAAACATAGTGGCTTGTCTCTCCACGAGACGTTCCACTTATAGGAACTCTCACTCAAGAAGGCTTCCTCTCAGCATGGCATGGAAAACTAAAAAGAGCTCACACAATGTAGCAACGAGTATGAATTTAACATAGTTATATAGGGATCTCAACAACAATACATAGCATGAAAAACTAAATACGTCTCACATAAATGTTGCCATAATAATCCAGCATCATAACATCAAACGGGTATCTCAAAAGTGATACATCATATCAGTAATAATGAAATTAAATAGGACATGGCCGCTTCATGTACCTTCACTTATGAATTTGGCCAAAAAATGGAAGGCTTGGCTACAAAAAATGAGTGCACCACTAAATTTATGGTGTCAAGTGGTGTAAAATTGACTATCCATTCATCGAATTTTGACACCATTAAAATATAGGCCTACATGAATCTATTAGATTCCTCTGTGATTCTCCAAATATTATGCTCCATGCATTGAATGGAAATCCACTGCTCAAGTCGTGAATCTGATATCGCCATGGCATTCCTGCAAAATTTCGTGAAATTTGACTATAAATTTGATATGATTATGATAAAATGGCTTTTTACCTCCTTGGGAAAATTCTTCTGTTCATGGTTCCACTCCCGCATCTGGGCAAGGTTCCACCTCTTGGAACTGCGTTAAGGTTCCACAAAGATTATGGTTTTGTTGTTCTTTCTTCAAAATCTTCCTCTAACGCTACTCGACATTCCTTCAATTCACCTTCGGACTCCCTTGGTGCTCCCTATGCCTAGTAGAATGGCTCATTGAGTTTAATATAATGTTTTTCACAAAATTTAAAATAAAAAGGCCCATGGACCATTGGTTGAGGTCAAAAATAGGTCGTGGGTGGTCGGGGGTTCCAATCCCACCGACCTTAGAGTTTGCATGTTTCATTTTATAAATCGTTGGAGGGTTTTAATATAGTCGTTGCAAAGTTTTTTTTGGAGCGTAGTTCAAATGGTGGTCAACACTATTTAAGATTGTTAAAATATGTGGGTTGTTGTGATATGGGGCCGCAAAATGGGGTCGGGCTAGCCCACGTAGCCGGCGTGGGTTCGATACCTTCCGACCACCCATTTAACATGTTTCAAGGCTGTTAAAACAACTAGCCCACTTGGGCTTTGAATGTCATGTATATATAGAGTTTATGGGGTTATGGTTGGTGGGTTCAGTGGGGTTCATGACCCGCTGACCATTTAAATTCAATTATTTTATAATGTTGACCGGTGTGGGGTGGACGGGTCCAGCGGGCTTGGCCTTCCCCCTAATTTTTTAATATTTTTGTTTTTAAGGGTTATTGGGAAAATTAAAGAGGCAATGATTTCGCCCACTCTCGAGAGTTGGATTCCGTGCACTGGTCCCAGAGAAATTGTAGGACCTTTAAAGCTGGCCCACTGCCCTCTTTGACCATAATTTTGAGTTGGTCTAACATCTCCATACAAGCTCGGGTTGGAGATTCGTTCACATCGTTGGAATCAGAGTGACGAGAAATTCTATCTGGACTTGGTTCTACAGAATTCTGACCACTTTGAATTTTGACCTATCATCAACCCTCTTTGACCTTTGAGTGTGTCTCGAGCCACCTGGACCAGTCCTCCCCACTAAGAATATTTTGGTCCACCAAAAGCATGAAAATAATCTGCAACTTTTGTGTGCATTGTCTAGACCACAAGTGTCCTGAACGGTCACCGTTCATTCTCCTTCACCTTTGTTCTTCAAAGCCATAAGTGATGAGCCGACGCCTGCATCCTATGCAAACCAGTAGTACAATATTTTGCAAATTAAATGCTCAATTACATGAAAAACTATGACCCAAGAGTCTCATACTTTCAATGATTTTATAACTCATACTCTATGGTCAATTTTACATCGAAAGGGAAAAAATACCCCAACTATCAATACAAGGCCAAAACATCATTGTTGCTTCAACAAGTGATGGAAAATACATCATCACTTCTACATTTTAAATTTCAACACATGATTTACAAAAATATGTGCATGACACACTACCACACCTATAAAAACCATCTCTCACTTATCAAAGTGAATGGGTCATCTCATTGTGGTGCATCCGCTTGTCGAACGATTTCTTCAACTGGTTCATGCACAAACACTTTTTCCTTGAGACACTTCTTTGGATGGAGCCTCCAACACATGGATTTTTGATGACCACTTCGGTCACAATGAATACAATGAGTCTTATTCCTCTAGACCTACCTTACCTTATTCTTTTCCTGTGGTAGGGGAGGATTTTCATGCCCCATCCTTTTTCGTGTTGCGATTCTTTTCCAGCACTCAACAAACACATGGTTATGTAATCCAAAAAAACTACATTTTTTTCAATGCCATAATTTATGTTCATTATTAACAACGTGATTGTAATCAAAATGAACATTAGAATACCGAGACTTGTTATAGCTTTCTTGGTTGCCTCTGGTGCAATTATGGAAATGAGAGCTTACCTCATATCTTCCTCTGCAACATGCACTGCCATTGGATGATGGTGATGTGTTCCCATCATTCCCTTTACCCAATGGTTTCAACCATGTCTTCGAAGCTTTTTATACCTTTGAGAACTTTCCTTCAGTGTATCCCAAACCTGTGAATCGAGGTCTTTGCATGACCTCTAATGGTTGAATCATGCCTTGGCCATTAACACTAAGTCCTCCTCCTTTATACCCAGTCTTGGTAAGGAGTCTCAAGTCAGTTCCTATAATGGGAGCCTCCACATTTCCAACAGAAATAACATCATGTGAAGATGAAACTGAAGAACGATCAACATTTTTTACTTCAAATGTCGATTTTGAAACACATGATTATGGCTTCTTTAAGCCTTCTTTATGCTTCAACTCCTCCAAGGCCTCTTTCGTGCCTTGTAGCTGAAGTTGCTGTATTTGTTCCTCCTCTTTCTCTTCTTGTAGAAGTCTCTTCAATTCAACATCATTGGATTGAAGGCTTTGGTAATTTCGCTTCAATTATTCCAAGGACGTGTCTATGGCTTGCAGTTGAAGCTTCACTCTTTGCATATCCTCTTTCTCCTCTCGTAGAAGTATCTTCAAATCAATGTTAGCTTCTTAAAGGATCTTATTTATATCCTCATTTGAATGACGAGAAGACGATGAGAGTGGTGAATGTTTACTGGAAGAAGTGGATGAAGCATTTTTTTATGCTTCTTCTTTCTCCTATCTCTCATAAGCTTCATAAAGCATGTCCACCATTTTTTACATATTGAGCATGGAATCATACATGTCATTGTCATCCTCCTTTGTTTCACATTAAATCATTGTTCACGCTCACAATTCACATCACCGCGAAGACCGCCCTAATACCAAACTTGATCCAGGTCCGTCAGCTATCAGATTTATCCATAATATTTTACTTTTGTGATGTTGTTAGAATTGGAATTAAAAAGAGCATAAAATAACACATATGCATGCCTTAAACAAGAGGAAACATAACGAAAATTGGCAACACAAGAGCAGAAGACATTTGATAACGGATTTCACCCAGTGTGGGCTATGTCTATGGGCCCGGTGACAAGATAGGGGAGGCCACTTCATATAATGTTGTAAGAGATGATGATGTACATGGAAGACTCTTTTTCATAATAAGGTCATATGCCCTCAAACATAGCGGCTTATCTCTCCATGAGACGTTCCACTTATAGGAACTCTCACTCAAGAAGGCTTCCTCTTAGCATGAAAAACTAACAAGAGCTCACACAATGTAGGAACGAATATCCCTTTAACATAGTTACATAGGGATCTCAAAAAATATATATAGCATGAAAATTTAAATACATATCACATAAATGTGGAAATAATAATCCCACAACATAACATGAAACAGGGATCTCAAAAGTGATGCATCATCTTACCAATAATGAAAATAAACATGACATGACTACTTCATGTATGTTCGCTTTTGAAGTTGGCCGAAAAATGGAAGGCTCAGATACAAAAACTGACGGGACCATTGAATTTATGGCATCGAGTGGTGTAAAATCAACTATCCATTCCTCGAATTTCAACACCGTCAAAATTTGGGCCTGCATGAATCCTTTAAATTCCCCCGTGAATAGGTCAGAGGTGGTCTGGGGTTCCAACCCCACAGACCCCGACACTTGGCATGTTTAATTTTATAAGCCGTTGGCGGATTTTAAGATAGTCGTTGTTATGTTTTTCTTAGAGTGTCGTTCAAACTATGGTAAACACTTTTTAAGGTTGTAACGTTATGTGGTTGGTTGTGATATGGGGCCATCACATGAGGGCAGGCCTGCCCATGTGGCCAGTGTGGGTTCAATACCCACTAACCTCCCATTTAACATGTTTCAAGGTCATTGAAACGGTCATCCCACTTGGGCTTTGAATGGCATGTATATATATAGTTTGTGGGGATATGGTTAGTAGGTTCTGTGGGGGTCATGACCCGCCGATGATTTAAATTCAATTATTTTATAATGTTGACCGGTGGGGGGCGGGAGGGTTTGGCTAGCCCAACCTACCCCCTAATTTTTTAATATTTTTATTTTTTAAACGAATTGTTTGCTTTTAATTTTGCTGAAAATAAGGGTTATTGGGAAAATTAAAGAGGAAAAAATTTCACCCACTCTCGAGAGCTGGATTACGTGCACCGGTCCTGGTCAAATTGTAGGACCTTTAAACTTGGCCTACTGCCCCCTTTGACCAGAATTTTGATTTTCTCTAACTTCTCCATACGAGATGGGATTGGAGAGCTATTCACACCATTGTAATCAAGGCGACAAGCACTTCGATCTTGACTTGGTTCAAGAGAAATATGAACAATTTTCGTTTTCACCTTTCATCAACCCATTTTGACCTCTAAGCGTGTCTCGAGCCACCTGGACCAATTAAGAAATAATCAAATATATTATTTTTTAAAATTTTAAATCTAATATAGTATCATTTTTGCGTTATTTAGCTCATATTTATTATTAAAAGGAGTTAAATTTAATCTAGTACAATAGCAAAAAAAGAACCAAAATAACACCAAAATGTTATATCTTTATTACTAGAAAACATTTCACTTGCCTCTTTAAGGGATAGCTTCCAATAGAGAAAATCCCCAACTACAAGTAACTTCACATGTCTTATTTTACATTTGTTGATCCTCAGATTTAGAAAGATAAATTTTTAATTTAAATTGGTAAGAGTTGTTATAAATATTAAATTTAAATTTATTGAAAATCTCATAACTTTAGTAATAAATTAAACTTTACAAAAACATACATTTTTAAACTTATTTTAAATCTAAAATTAATTTTAAAAATTTCTGAAATTCCGACTTAAGTTTTTTTTAATTTAACAATAGATTTAATTTTATAAACCAATATTGAATTGGTTAAATTGTATTTTTGAATAATTATTATTATTAATATTTTATATTAAATATTGAATGAGTTACACATTTTCATCATATTAAGAAATATCTAAATTATTTTACCTTTAATTATTTTCCTTGTGAGTACTGACCTATTTTACTAATTAAGTTAGATTGAATATCAATGAAATATCTAAGCAATAGAAGACTGTTTATCGTAATTTTAAAACCATAGTTTCAACCATACTAAGCTTTGTAATTTATAAAAATATCTTTGCATTTTTTTTTAAATTATGTCGTTTTGCATGCAATTTCATATATAAAAGTTTGATACAGGTTCACCAATACATAATCTATAATAAATATTATTTCATAAAAATAATCATGATGATAACCATCTAACAAACATAAAAAACATTTAAGATACACACTCTAATTCACTACCATCGTCTAATTATATACACCTCTAGCACATATAAACGTCATTAGCTAGCACACAAATATAATACTATAATGGGGCATCATCATTATGATCACATCTAACAAAACACACACAGTGTAATCTAATATCATCTCCACACAAATCCTCAAATTAATATACATCTCATGTCAAATAACTGCTATCACATACACATATATCTGCAAGCACATTAAATAAAAATATATAACATGACCTAACAATATACACATAAAAACTAACATATAAATTAATTACATAAACATGGATAAAAAAATGCACCACACACACACACACACAAACAAGTGAAATAACCACATCCAGTCAAATAACTGCAATAAAATATTTGATACAAAACACGTTGTAATGCCAGTCTGGTCTGCAGTAGAAGATGATGGATGGTCAACCACTGCCTCAATGTTTTTCAAACTCTAAGGTGGAGGAGGAGGTGGCTAGTATGCACCAGAAGACGATGGATGGTCAACTACTGCCTCAACGCAGTCTATTGAATGCTGAGGTGGAGGAGGAGGTGGATGGTCTACTCTGCCAGGAGAAATGTAAGGCACATCCTCTAGCTCTATCATCTCATCATGAGACAACTGAGAAGGAGGTGTACTACCATAACAATCACCGACACCCTGACGACTATGATCCGATGGGGTAGTCCTACTAGAAGCATCATGATCACCACCCTCATCGTCGCGATCATGATAACCACTCTCATCATCATGATCATGATCACCACCCTCATCCTCCATTTGAGAAATTTTTATGTCTAAAATGGTCCTCCTAAGGATATTATAAGATAATAATGGATATAATAAAGTAAGATTAGATTACATCATCAAATTGTAGAGGGAAAAAAGAGAAACTATTTTTTTAACTCGTATTTTCAACTCATCTCCCTATGATTTTACTCAAATTTTGAGCGTTTTTATTCAAATTTCGAGAGGGAGAACTCATTGAATGAAAAAATCAATTCTTCATCCAAGGAGTACTTATGTTTCATACTTTCAATGGACCCTCATTAGGGGAATTTTGAGGTCTATAATGGGCCTCCTAAAGAAATAATAAAATAATAGCTAAATCAATAAAATAGTATTTATGAATTTACAATTCACTTTTTACACCAAATTCCATGTAACCATGGTTAAATTCAATTGAAAAGTTGTACCAAAATAAAATTAATATAAAAAAATGTATTGATATGACTATAAATAAAAATGATTTTTTCAAGAAAAAGTCATTATCATTGAACAACTAATGCATTTGTATGGTGTACTTAAATAACTTAAAATAAATTATAAATATGAATTCTTAAATTCTTAGTTGTACAACATACCATTAATTAAAATTTATATTATTTAAACTATAAAATTAAATTATATAATAACATATAATTAATATACTATATAAAAATAAAATAATATAATAAAATAAATATAATATATTATTTTATGTATTAATTTTATATTACATATTGAATTGATTTGATTTATAACATAAGAAGAAATAATATATAATATAAAAATTAATATGATATATTAAAAGTGTGTAAAGACATGAAGATTCTATAGGGATATGCATTGTTTCTTTCAAAAAATATGAAATGATAATAATAATATTTTATTCTAAAAGTGTAAAATGACATTTATTATGAGTACTTTACTTTGTGACTTTAAAAGTACTTAGAATACTACCATGGTTAACCATGAGTTTTTATCCACCATTGAGAATGTGACAAGTAAGTACATTTAACTCAAGCAATGTCACCTCAACCATGGGGGATGATGTCATCCCATAAAATGTGATTGGTTTTCATAAAGTGAATTTTGATTGTACATTTTCCTTAAGAGGCCCATTTTTGACGTCAAAATTCCCCTAATGTCTGCACGAAAAAAATGAGAAATACATGAAAAAAATGATAGCAATCACGTTTTTCATGTCTTTCTCATTTTTTGTGTAGTAGGGTCCATCGAAAGTATACAACATGGGTACTCCTTGGATGAGGAATTAATTTTTTCTTCCAATGAGTTATCCCACTTGAAATTTAAGTAAAACCGTAGGGAGATAAGTTGAAAATGCGAGTTGAAAAAGTAGTTTTTTATTTTTTATATATTTTTTTTATATTTTTACTTTTTAACTCCCAAAATGGTGAATCATCCCCTGTGGTTGAAATCATTATCTTGAATTCTACTAGTTCTTATAAATTTTATTTTGGTTGTACATTTTTGTTTTGAGGCCCATTTTAGACCTAAAAATTTCTCTAATGCACCCAGACACCCACGACCCCCTGAGGAAGTGCCTCACCCTCTTGGGCTTCGCCCATATCTTCATCTCCTCCATCCGATGGGGGAGGAGGCATGTCCCCATCAAATGTGCCAATTTCTAAAACATATATAGTACACAACAATATTTAAACAATTTAAGAAAATAAGTTAAATAATGTGCTAGAATAAATTTTATTCTAATTTATTAAAACAATAAAATGAAACTGGATTAATTTAAAGAAAACACTAATCTTACCGCTATGATTTAGAGGCTCAACCATGGTTGTTGAGGAGGTAAATCCCCTCTGCGGATAGAGGCAATCCCTACTAGCCCAGATCGGGTCTAGCAACAATCAAACACGCTACAGTGCAGGTTCCTAATTGTAAATAAACCGACTTGTGAGGAAGGCTTACCTGGAATCCAACGCTGTCGTTTGTAGAAGAGGTGGTGCTCCCGTTCCTTCACCCTGGTAGATCAAAACCCTCACGATCTCTGTGATCAGACACCTACACATGCAAGAAACAACACAAACGCAAGCATAAAACCCAGTACATACAACTATATGTCAGTCGAAGAGGACATAACTCATGAACATGATCAAGAACAAGAGTGGAACCATAACCGATAGTCGCTTATCATTAAAGAGTCAAAAGAAGAATACAACCATAGCTTCTACGCAGCACTCTCGTTTAGCGGGTCGTCAGCACAATATGTCTTGATAAATCCTGTCAGGGATGGGACAAGCCTCTCTCTCCGGATACTTGGCAATAGTCTCCTTGCTTGGATTTGGCCTTAGGGAATCAAGAAGGCTTTTGCAGCATGAAAGCTCTTGGGAGCTTAGAAATTCTGCCACCCTTTGGAACTAGCTTGCAATGGAAATGGGCAAGCTTTTATAGAAGGAGGAAGGGGAGTTTGGATCCCTATAATTATGGGATTGGCCCTATCATCAAGGAAGCTTCCATGAGAGGTGGCAAACCACTTCCTCTCTATGGAAATCCGTAGCCAAACCTCCCAACTCAAGATAGAAATCAATCCAGGAATTTGTTAGGATGAAACTTCCGCCTTTTATTTTTAAAAAACACCTCTTAATATGGTTGGAGCGGGTACGGCTCTATGACAGAGCGCCAATTGGCACGCCCTCTTTGGAGGATTTCCCTCTTGGCGCGAGGGCTGAACTATGGAACTGCGCTAATGGAAAAAGAGCTATTTTTAGGGTTTTTTGCAGGGAGATGTCTTTAGGGCAATTAAAGCTCATCTTCAGAGGGATGCAATGGAAGTATTTTCAAGCCTTAACTCTGCTCACAGGTCACAGAATGAGCCCTCCAATGTGTGGGATGGGGATTGTCGGGACGGTGACAAATTGTTGTGTAACAGATGCCCCCTAAAGCATGAGGCCCGAAAGAGAGAGAGAGGGGTGAAATGCTTTACGAGAACATCCCGACCGAAAACACCGCCATCAGAAAACCTACGGAGCGAAGTACAACTGATGTCTCAGATACATGATATATATGCATGGTATGGGCGCAGCCATCCATAACAGAGTGTACAATAATCTAGATCCAAGGCATGGACGCAGCCATCCAATGAAGATTGATAAATAGACTCAGGTATGGTCGCCGCCATCCAATCAGTGAGTCATGTAAATAATCATAACAATCCACAATATCGCAGCCTGGATTACAACAGACACAATCCAGGGTCTTGCGCTCCATCTCGACCCGAACAAAGTACAAGTTCAAGCATGCGAACATGTGAGCTGGAGTCGAACATGCAAGAACATCGTCTGATTACTAGCCAATGATGAAAGCTGTTAACAGACGCGAGAGGAACCACCAATAGTGACAATGGCCCTCAAGGTACTATAGGTACAATCTACGGCGTGCGAATCAATGAGCTGGTGTCGAACACCCGTAGAATCACTCGATTGGAGGCCAATGATGAAAACCTCACGTCGAATGCGATGAACCTGCCATTGAGGCATGCAGGCTCCAAGGTACCATGAAAGAGTCTCTAGACCATCTTCCTGGATAATGAGCTGAAGTCGACAGGAAGTGACCTTGATCGAAGGTGGGCCATAATGTTTCCCACATCATCGACACGAGACAGAGGAACATAATGTTTTTGTGAATCAGGATTAGATGAGAATTAGAGGAAGGTTAATACTTGCAGAGGTCAACTTCTCTTGAACATGTAAATGGCACGACAATGGACTTGGCAGTATTTGACATCAATGGATCAGAGGTCATGGTGACGAGGCAATGAGCAGATGAGAGGTCAAAAGGGATTATCCAAACCCACAGAGGCAAAGTGAAGGACGAGATGAGATGTCCCCAACCCGACACGAATGCAGACAAGTGCCATGTTCAAGAGCGACATACTTTCGACACGACAACGATGCTAGTTCCATTTTCCCCCACCATTTCTGGCGAGTACCCCAATTATTTTCGATAACAAGCTTGAAGGGGATAGCATATGCTTGTAATATAAGTCCGCCCTTCGAGCGAATCCATCCTAGTACATTTAACGAGCCCTAGGAAGGAGTGACTCGAATAACGTCATTTCGACTGAATCCGATGTCATCAGGGTTTAACGAGTCTGACAAAGGAAGAACTCAGCGTCTTTTCATATTTAGAGAGTTTGAAAAGACAGCAAAAAGTAAACTCCAGCGGTCCCTTTTCGTAGATAGTTCCCCGGACCCGAAAAGGTAGAAAACAATACCCGAGAAAACCTCCTAGTCGCGATAGGCTAGGGTATTCTTTTTCGTAAATAATCCATCCCAGCCCGAAAAAGGGGTAAACATATACTGGATAGATGTCGATTCGTGTCCACTTTAATGAGATCGAAACGACAAGGGCCTCGACAATCTTTTCATGTTTAGAGAGTCAGAAAAGAGCTGAAAGATGACTCCAAAATGACTTTTTCGTGTATTTACCGAGTCCGAAAAAGTATAAAATACAACTCGTTTCACCATTTCCGTTGCGTGAAAGACCTGTTGCTGCACAAAAAGGCAAGTGTAAAACCCATTTTCGACACAAATACATTAAAATATTCAGAAAAATAACTTTCAAAACCTATTTTGAGTTCAAAAAGTTATAAATATGTCAAATGGTAAAAATAGAATTACTTTTTACTATTTACCTCACCGAAGAGCAGCAGTGGTCCAGTTTGGTGTGCAAACTTCTGACAGTGATTACAATCGATCCGGGCTACCATTCAGAGTTCCGTCAGTTCCAGGTAAGAGGCGCTTCTTTGCACTCCATTTCAATCCGTTTTTTAATAGTTTTCCATCATGCATTAGACTTCTGAGGCCACTTTTTAAATTTTTAGGGCTCCGCTCATTGGCGCGGGTATCGGGCACGGACCCGCACCAATGGGCTTTTACATGCAAAGGGCTCACGCCAGCTGGCGCGACTGTTCAGGAAACAGCCGCGCCAGCGGTAGAACCTCAATTTTCGCCTAAAAATTTGAGATTTTAATCAAATTGAATGAAATTTGAAGCTCATCAAAGATCTAATTAAGGGTTTTGATCATGTTGATGTAGTGAACCGAGAAAAATGGTGATTGAGTGGAAAGAAAGGGAGCACGGTGAAGAGGATGAACAAGCCATGGAAAATGAAGTTTGCATGAACGCCCTCAGGAACTGTGGGCTAAAAAAGTTCTTCCTAACACCTTGTTTACGAGCTCAGCCCGAGCTTCTACAATACTTGATCAATATGTGGGACGCAGATGAACAAGTATTCAAACTGCGAGACCAAGTGTTAGAACTGGAGGTTGTTTACGTGTACTTCATAACCGGATTATCGCGTAGAGGTCCGGTGCCCATATTGACCGGGAGCAGACCATCTGGTGAGAAAATGGAGCAAGTGATGGCACGAGTGTGCCGAGGGGCACAACTGGGATCCGGAAGTGGAAAGGTGGACATCCATACCATTCCTGATCTGGCACTGAGAGTGGTGCTGCATACCATCACGCGGGCTGCGGGGTCGCAGGCACCGCACGAGGCCACAAAGGCCCAACTTTTGTTGGCCTCAGAGTGTATGACTCTTCTATTGTTTGACTGGGCCACAGCAGTGATGATAAACATAAAGAGGCAACTGACCAAATGCAAACAAGCCAAGCTGAAACAGTTTGGCTATGGTTCTATCCTGGTATCGTTCATTCTGGAACGATTACCAATATTCCAGGGCCAAGGGGCCATAGTAGCTGAGCCTATTCCACGAGAGCCAAGAATGGCTCGCTGGGCAGAACTGATGCCCAGAGCTGGAGGGGGCCAACAGATGTCCTGGAGGCCGGAGTTTTTTGGGTGGTTGCGGCGTCAGTTGATCGTAGTGGAAGACTGGTCATATGCCGGTACCGATTTCACTGGTGATCCAGATCTCCCACTGCCGGAGGGAGATGATTGGGACGAGGAGTTGGGTATGACCCCTTCTCTTTTTGATTTTATATTTTATGATTTTTTTTGTTAATACATGTTCTTCCTGACACATTTTATATGCATGCAGACGTGGGTCCAGAGAGACCAGCCGGTATGTCTCCTATTGCACGGAGGACTCTTCCCGCACCTGATCCTCAGGCAGAGGGTGCAGAGGGGGGGGGAGTTAATCCAGAATCTCGAGGGCTTTGCCCGAGGGATCCCAGACTATGCCTGGCTGGCGGATGTACCGATGGCGTACGAGAGACACACGGTGGGAGTGCCCAGTCGCCTCCACCGAATTCTGAGACGCTTAGTGCGTGCAGTTACTTGTTATCATGATCACTATGCGGATTAGACTCCTAGGACTTTTATCATGCATATTTTTTGAGAGACATGTCGTCTCCGGATGTATTAAGACGAACATATATATTTTTTGATTTAATGTGATGCACACTATGCAAACATTTCGATATATATATACATATCTATTTCTGGATGGATCTTTCTTTTCATATGATGTTGATTTACAAATTGCGCAAATGTCTATCTAAAACCAAATTAGCTACTGCATCAGTTAACACATTCATATGCCTGGGAATATGTTGGTATGTAATATAGTCAAAATTTCTTTCCAGTAAACGAATACGCAGATACAGACGTAAAATGGATGGGTTTCTGACCGAATAATGACCGTTCAGTTGTAATACTACAAGTTGTGAGTCTAGATACACAAGCAATTCACGGATACCAAGGTTTACAGCCTCAGTTAATAATTCTAATACAGCACTATATTCCGCGATGTTATTTGTAGTACGTCCCAGACACACACCTTGCAAGTTGACCAACTCACCAGCAGGATCGTAGATTACCCAGGCTGCTGAAGACAGATTCCTGGTAGTGCGGGAGGCACCATCCGCGAAACCAACAAACGGATGAATGGACATCTGCACAATCAGGAAGACCCGATCAGCAGAAAGATGTTTACATTGCAAACCACACCACACATGCACACAAATGAAAAACACACACTTATGTACACACACCACACCAAAAATCACTTCAGGCATAGTATTTTTTGAGGTACAGCCCATTTCTGGGCTGCGCCAGTGGAACTCCTTCATAATCTATAAGCTCATAAGCTCCGTTCTTCAAAACACGTTTTACTATGTAGGGCCCATGCCACATAGGTTGGAACTTACCGGCCCCAAGCTTGTCATGTGCTTGATCATACAGGAGGACGAGGTCTCCTTCAACAAAGGAACGAGGAGAAACCGATTGATCGAAGTGAGCTTTGACCCGCTTCTTTTGTGCTTCAATAACTAAAGCAGCTAAGCGATGGTTTTCATCTAACCATTCCAGATACAAAAGAGGCTCTTCCTCGGCAGAAGTGTCGGGTAGAAGTTCCACAGCTAATTTCAACGAAGGAATCTCGCATTCAACCGGAAGAGTTGCTTCTAGACCATACACCAATTGAAATGGTGTGAATCCAGTTGCGCTCTTTGCAGATGTCCGATATGCCCATAGAGCTGAGAACAGTTGGAGGTGCCAATTGGATTTGTGGATACCAACTGTTCGTTGAAGCATAGTGACCAGAACCTTGTTCACTGCTTCAACCTAGCCGTTTTCCTGAGGGTAATACGGCATTGAGCTATCGTGACGTAAGCCCAACTTTGAAGTCAGCTCAGCCATCATATAATCTCGGAACTGAGTACCGTGGTCAGTAACGATGGCTTGCAGGACCCCGAAACGTGCAATGATATGGTTTAATATGAATTGGACAGCTATCTTACCATCAGCAGCTAGTGTAGGCATCGCTTCGGCCCACTTGGTGAAGTAGTCGACAGCGACAATGATATACGCATGCCCCTCGGCCGAGTGAGGGTTACACACCATAAAATCCATGCCCCATTTCGCAAAAGGGCCGACGGTAATAACAAGATGCAAACGGAGAGGCGGCACGCGCATCTTACGCTGAAACACCTGGCACGCGTGACATTTACGGACTTCAACGATACAGTCTTTGAATATTGACGGCCAGAAATAACCTGCTCGCAGAATCTTCTGGGCAGTAGCATATCTGGACATATGTCCACCACAGGCGCCACTGTGGCAGTCATTTAGAACCCTTTCAGCCTCTTCCAAGGTTAGGCATCGACGGAGCACCGAATCTACTCCAACACGGTATAAGGTATCTCCTACGATGCGGTAGGGTTGAGATTGATGCTGAATTCGACGTCGAGCATCTTTAGTCAACTCAGACCGAAATTTGGAGGTCTAAAGATACACGATTATGTCACCATACCAAGGGTCACGAGTACTGATGAGGAAAAGAGTTTCATCCGGGATATGATCCTTGGAAAGTGAAGGAGTGGAGTCTGTCGGGAGCGAGCATATAAGATCCGCGAAAACCAGTGATTTCTTTGACTTACCGGTAGTGAACTCTAAGTCAAACTCCTGCAGGATAATGATCCATTTGGAGTATTTTCCCCCCAGCAATTGTCTAGAGAGAATATATGTCATGGGGTTGCAATCTGAAACCACTGTTATCGTACGCAATAGGATGTAATGGCGAAAGCGCTGCACAACGTGTACTGCGGCTAACGCCAACTTCTCGATGTGAGCATAACGCGTTTCTGTATCGAGAAGGTTTCGCGATAGATAATAAACGACATGTTCATTACCATCATCATCATCCTGCACCAGAACCATAGCAATGGTGCTAAACGCGGCGACGAGATATAAAGTTAAATTGCGGCAATAATCAGGCGAACGAAGCAAAGGAGCATTAACCAATAACGTCTTTAGCTTCTCAAAGGACTGCTGAGAAATTTTGTCCCAATGGAAGGGAACATTCTGCTTTAATAGGTGTGTGAATCCTTTAGCCACCTCCGCGTAGTTTGGGATAAAGCGTTGAAGGAAGTTCGCTTTCCCTGCAGGCTCTATAACTGATATAACGAGGAGGGTGATGGGAGGTTGATGATAGCCTCGACTTTTAAAGGGTCAAGGCGAATTCCATCTTTGGAGACTATGAATCCCAAAAGACGGCCAGAATCCACGCAGAAGACGCACTTATGAGGATTGAGCCTAATATTGTAGCGCCTACAGCGGAGGAAAATCTGGCGGAGGTGTTCAGGGTGATCCTCTCACCCAGCTGAATGAGCTGGCAAGTCGTCCAGATAAGGCTGAACGATATGGCGAATGTCATGGAAAGCATAAAACATCTCACGCTGAAAAGTGGCTCCAGCATTCTTCAAGCCGAACGGGAGCTTTTTATACGCGAAAGTACCCCACGGACAGATGAATGTAGTCTTATGTTGATCCTCAGGTGCAATATTGATCTGATTATACCCTGAGAAACCGTCCATCAAGGAGTAAATCTCACTTCCGACACATTCGTCAATGATCTGATCTATGAACGGAGTGGGATAGTTATCTTTTGGATAGGCGCGATTGATGTCGCGGTAATCAACACAGACCCTAATAGTACCCTGCTTTTTATCAACAGGAACAATGTTAGAAACCCATTCTGTGAGGGGGATGGGATAAATAAGCCCGCATTCAGAAGTTTTTCAACTTCTGCCTTAATTGCAGCGACTTTCCGAGGATGCATGGGGCGTAAACGTTGGCGCACGGGCTTCGCACTTGGATAGGTTGGAATCTCATGCATTACGATACTGGGATCAATCCCCGGCATTTCCTCGTGGGACCAGGCGAACACATCTCTGAATTCTTTGAAAAGATCAGTATAGACTTGAATCTCATTAGGAGAACAAGTCACTCCCACGTGAATATTCTCAACGATCCCCGGTTTGATGGAGATGTTGATCGGGATGGTTTGAGTGATATTACTCAGGTTTCCCTCCGAAAAAACCTCGTGCGTCAAGATGGGCGTTTGGAGAGGAGGAGTAGGAACCTGAGATGCATAACGCTCCAGAAAATCTGACATTGCCCCCAAGCTAGGCATAAAAGAGGAGCGATGATGTCCATCGCCCCAAGGCAGCTCCTCGAGAGACATAGTTTCAATGCTGGCTTCATCGAAAGGGAAAGTCTCTTTGAGAGGATCAGGTGAATCAGCCTGACCAAGCCAGGGGGATTGGGAGTAAACATCTAGAGCCATGCTCAAAGGAGCATGCTGAAGAGGTGGAGGATCAGATGCGGCAACAATTTCACAGTAGCTGATCTCTACTGGAGTCAAGGGCATTGATTCTCCAAACTAAAACACCTACTCAGGCGTAGGGATAAGCTAGGGGTCATCGGACTTGGAAATCATGTTAACTTGAGCGGTGTGCGGTGGTGGTGCAGGAAAGATACCCATGATGATGGGGTCTTTGAAGAGACTGGGTCCTACACTGTTAGGGGGATTCGGAATCTAATCCACGTATGGTACGTTGTTCTCGGAAGTGGAGGTGAAGAAGGACAACTGATCCACCATGACGATTTTGCCCTCGTGAGGGAACTTAAGAAGTTGAAAGATGGTGGATGGCACGCATAGCATGGCATGGGTCCAGCTGCGGCCAAGAAGTATATTGTAGTTGAGCCTGGAGTCGACTACTTCTACTTCCACGTTGACAGTCTTCCCTTGTAAAGTGATCGCTAAACTCTCGAGAACACCCAGGGGTTTGGATTCCCGACCATAAAATGCCTCGAGGGCATTGGGAGATGACGCAAGGGCTGGAGAGCCAATGGCCTTCCAGCAAGCGGATGACATGATGCAGGTAGAAGCACCTTCATCCACAACGGCCCTATGGATATTAAGACCGTTAATCCCGACTTGAATAACAAGAGCTATCTGATGTGGAAGTCGGGGGGAGAAATTCTCCAAATCGAAGGTGAGAAGACTCGAATCGGCGGGATCAATGCCACCGATCGCAGACAATAAAGCCTTCCGTTGCGAAGGACAACTTTGAAGAACTTCTAGTGCAGACATAGCAGAAGGTGCTTGTGCCAAATCCTCAACAATGCTGTAGTGTTGAGCAGCACGAGCATTCGGATTATAAGAAGATCTTCGAAGAACACCTTTAGAAGGTGGCTTCACAACGGGTTCAGGAGTAGGCTTCTCGATTTCCAACGAACCGGAGACAGGTGCGGGAGGCGATCCATCCGCAACTGCCTTCCCGGGTGCCTGCCGCGATTCGTTGTAATCCTTCGAACGCGTAGCGACAGAGATAGGTGCAACAACCTTCATCATGAAAACTTGGGACCCAAATGGTGCAGATGGTGATGGCTGTTCAACCATCTGGGTCTGCTGAGATGGGAATGGCTCTTTAAGAACTGCCGGAGTCCCTTGTCAGCCCTTGAGAAGTTGACTAACTTCGGATCGTCGTGGAAAATCCTTAGTATAATGGTCTCCTTCGCAAATGAGGCAGGGGTACTTCGGTTTACGCTGAGAACCATCCTCAGTAAGAGATTTGGATTCTGGCCTCGGGGCATCGGATTTGGATTTACATTTTCCCTTCTTTTTCCCTTTGGAGGCTTTCTCTGCAAGATTGGCTTGAACGGCGTTCACCTCCATGGTTTTGCTAGAATCTAATGGGGTGAGAGTAGCAGGAGTATTTTTGGAAGAATTAGGCTTCTGCTTCCCATTCGAAGACTTCTTCAAATTCTGAGATACAGAACCAATGACACCATCCACTGCGGGGGTAGGTGGAGCCTTAGAGGTTTCAGACCGTGGGGCATCAGGAAAGATATCATAAAGGATGCCGGACTGAGAATATACAAGATCCAGATATTGGGCATGCGCAATGGCTTGTTCCTCCGTCACACACGCTCCCATCGCAATATCTTGGACGATTTTGTTCACGAAGGAGGTGGTGAACCAGTGAGTTAGTATCTGATCAGGTATATGAAACTTGATCAGTCTACGAAGGCGCCGCCACTCATGAATGTGATCAGAAATGTGAGTGGCTTTATCCTGCTTCAGAGAATTCAGGAGGTGCGTCCCGGCTTCATAACGAACCAGTAACTGAAAGTGCGTGAGAAAAGTCATGGCTAAGGAATTGAAATCTTGAAAGATACCACGGGATAACTCGATGTACCACTTAGCAGCAGCTCCGGTTAAAGTGCGCTGGAAGAGGTGCAGACGAATCGAATCGTCGACCCAAGAGTTAGACAAACACCAGAGATGATACGTCATCACATGCGCCTGGGGGTCCTCTCCAGCTTTCCCCTCAAACTTGGGGCAATCACCTGGTATCTTGGTAGGAACCGGAGGCCAATACGGATTATATAAAATCGGATCATTGGTCAATTTTGAAACATCTGGCAACTCCAATGTGGCCAGGAACGGCAATGGCAGATTGACCGGCATGCCTGGCCCAGGATGAGGACCGGTACCCGTACTCCATAATGGTTGTGAATATCCTTGCCCCCATGGGTTCTGTCCCATAGGATTCTGACCGTAGGGGGTGTAGGTCGTATAACCAGACTGATTTGGATGCTGGTAACCAATTTTTGGGGCTTGATAACCAGAGTGTGGACCCTGGTTAGGATTCGGCCTCGTATAAGCAGCATTTGGATTTGGCTGCTGAGTATAGGTGTAACCGGGTGGAGGAGGATAATACTAAGAACCTCTGGGGTGGTTATAATTCGGTTGAGATTGACCATGAGGATAATAACTGCCCTGAGGATGAGTCGGCTGCTGAGAGGTGGAACCCTGCGGAGCCTGATAACTAGGGCGCAGCTGTTGATTTGGCTGTGGCGTCGAATAAATCGGCTGCTGGGCAGGGTTAATGGAATGAGCGGGCTGCCCTGAGTGAACAGGTTGACCCGACTGAGAGGGCTACCTTGAATGAACAGGTTGACTCGGATAAACAGGCGGCGCCGATTGCGCAGGTTGACCTGGCTGCAAAGGAGCCCCAGGTTGTGCCAGATGGGCTGGTTGGCCTGGAGGCGGAACACCAGGTTGTACCGGATGGGCTGGTTGGCCTGGTGGAGGAATAGGACCAGGTGTTTTCTGGTAACCGGTTTGACCTAGAGCAGAACCATAGGATGGTCCCGGCTGATATGCAACGTTAGAAACAACAGGATATTGCGGTTGCATAGGCTGAGAAGGCTGGATTTGCCCCCAGGACCATAGACCGGTCCCGGTTGGTACCCCGGCTGAGGCTGTATTGGTTGACCGGAAGGGCTATAATACTGTCCTTGCGGACCGTATGACGGCCCTTGCTGGCCCGCAGGATAGCCTTGCATGGGCTGCCCCTGTGGGTCATAAGGATAGCCAGGTTGGCCCGAAGGTTGGCCTTGGAAAGGTTTCCCTTGCGGGTTATAAGCCTGGTTATAAGGTAAACCTTGAGCATGGAGGTAAGCCTCAGGAGCAGGTAGACACAAAATGTCCCCGTGCTCATCATACTGACCTGGAAAAGCATACACGGGCGTACCATCCTGTGCATAGTGCAAAAATTAAGAGCGGTTGGGATCTTGGGAGGATGGTCCAACCTCGGGGTTCAGCTGTTGCAGGGACAACCGATACTCCTCCGGAGAGATATTCTCCGGTATAGCAATCGCTAGATAAATATCTTCAGGAGATGGCATAGCCCTAGCAGAGGGTGCTGTGACAACGGGTGCAGATGCAGCCACACAGACAGTGGGCCGGATGGGTACATAAGTGACGGTTGTCTGAGGAGAGACTCCCGGTGAAGGAGCAGCTGGCCTCGGAGAAGGAGCTGACACTCCCATAGAGGCAGCAGCGGAAATGATCTGACCCAAAGACCTGTACCCCGGTGGTAATGAGGGACTGGCCGTTGACATAACAGTTGATTCAAAGTTTTCTCCCGAAAACAATCTTTGTGGGAAGAGTTGATAGTCTTCACCAGACGTTGGAATTTCCTCACCAGAATCACTCATGGTTGAGCCTGCCGCTAGATATCGCAATAGACGGCGAGGACTAGGAGGAAAAACAGCAGCTATAAAAGGCGAACCCGATGTAAGAGAAAGGAAATCAGCTCCTAATCTCAATACAGACACAGGGTCCGAAAAGGGCCAATTGAACTCAACTAGTCCCCCAAAGGGTTGCTCAGAAAGAACCGGTCCCCCGTCAGGAAACTCGGAAACAATGGGTTGCTGTGGTTCAGCAGAGGATTGGGAACCTCTGATGAATCGTCCGTGTAAGGACTACCAGTAGACGAAACTGAGGGTTCTGCCACTGTGACAAAAACGACAAGAGAAAAGATCAAACACACACACGGGCTGAAAAAGAGTCAAGACACACGATCAAATGGTCAACAAGAAAAATCTAACAGGGCGTGTAATCGTGGGTGATTAAATTTTTTACCACATTGAAAAATAAGAAACTTCACCGTTTCATGTTTTAAGAGTCAAGAAACGGTAAAAAAGGTGACTCTATCTCTTTCAGATTTGACACAAGCGTGAAAGGACAAGCGCTTGGTGATCCTTTCAAATTTAGGGAGTCAGAAAAGATCAAATGACTGCTCAGGAATACTAGGCAAAAAGGGTGTACCAAATAATCGTGAACTGCAATATACACCTTGGTTTCAATAATGAAAAAGAAATCAACCAAGGACTTTCCGTACGTGCAGGCAATCTCCCCGAATGTTGTGTTCGGTGTATCACGGGTATAGGGCGGCAGACTCGGCTTCCTGTGGATAAAGGATTGAAACCTAGAGGGGTCTCCCTTTATATACGCGATGGTACGGGGAGCACAAGTCCGTACTAGTGCTATCTAAAGCCAAAAGGCGAACGACAGCTACTAGGTTTAAAGACGCTGGAACATGTCTCTAGCCTAGACCTCTAAATGTGTTTCGTTAGATTTCAATGTTGCCTTAGTGTAAATTGAGTGAATTTTAAAGTTAATCTTCAATTGGCCAGCCAAGTTTACTATGGAAAAAATAAAAACAGGCAATCTCAGACACAGACAAGTGAAAACAAGGCTAAAACAAAGCCAAACAAACAAGAAAATCCAGTCCAAAGAGTTGACCAAGCAAGCAAGACCAAGAAGTTAACTGGAAAGAGAAGACAAAACTCCAAGTTGTTCAGTCCGTAAACCAAACCGGAGATCGACTGAAGCAGCGTTGATCTACTCCGCTAATGCAGAGAAAAAGCGTTTCGAAGGCTATCTCGCTGTGCTTCAGACTCCGTCTATAGTTTACAAATCAAACAACAAGCTGAGTCCCCAGCGGAGTCGCCAAATTGTTGAGGAGGTAAATCCCCTCTGCGGACAGAGGCGATCCCTACTAGCCCAGATCGGGTCTAGCAACAATCAAACACGCTACAGTGCAGGTTCCTAATCGTAAATAAACCGACTTGCGAGGAAGGCTTACCTGGAATCCAACGCCGTCGTTTGTAGAAGAGGTGGTGCTCCCGTTCCTTTGCCCTGGCAGATCACAATCCTCACGATCTCCGTGATCGGACACCTGCACATGCAAGAAACAACACAAACGCAAGCATAAAATCCAGTATATACAACTATATGTCAATCGAAGAGGACATAACTCATGAACATAATCAAGAACAAGAGTGGAACCATAACCAATAGTCGCTTATCATTAATGAGTCAAAAGAAGAATACAACCATAGCTTCGACGCAGCACTCTCCTTTGGCGGGTCGTCAGCAAAACATGTCTCGATAAAGCCTGTCAAGGATGGGACAAGCCTCTCTCTCCGAATACTTGGCAATAGTCTCCTTGCTTGGATTTGGCCTTAGGGAATCAAGAAGGCTTTTGCAGCATGAAAGCTCTTGGGAACTTGGGAATTCTGGAACTAGCTTGCAATGGAGATGGGCAAGATTTTATAGATGGAGGAAGGGGAGTTGGGATCCCTATAATTGTGGGATTGGCCCTATCATCAAGGAAGCTTCCATGAGAGGTGGCAAACCACTTCCTCTCTATGGAAATCCGTAGCCAAACCTCCCAACTCAAGATAGAAATCAATCCAGGAATTTGTTAGGATGAAACTTCCGCCTTTTATTTTTTAAAAACACCTCTTAATATGGTTGGCGCGGGTACGGCTCTATGACAGAGCGCCAATTGGCACGCCCTCTTTGGAGGATTTCCCTCTTGGCGCGAGGGCTGAACTATGGAACCGCGCCAATGGAAAAAGAGCTATTTTTAGGGTTTTTTCCAGGGAGATGTCTTTAGGGAAATTAAAGCTCATCTTCAGAGGGATGCAATGGAAGTATTTTCAAGCCTTAACTCTGCTCACAGGTCACGGAATGAGCCCTCCAATGTGCGGGATGGGGATTGTAGGGATGGTGACAAATTTCTGTGTAACAATGGTGAACAAGATGTTAGGACATTATCTCTAATTAATCCCTGCATACGAAAATTCCAACGAGAGAAACACATGGTCATCCTCACTGGCTAGGAGCGCCAGTGCCTGGGAGAAAATCCTAGCTGGATACTTCAACATGCCTCTATTAGGCATCATCTAACCCCACATGCGCATATGGACCTTAGCGATCGGCCTAGGAGGGCAATGGTAAAATGTAGCATTCGTCTCTGGAAGCCTCTCAAAAAATAAAAATAAAATCTCTAAAGAAAAAGGGAAGGTCACCCTCCCATGTATCATAACATGAAATCTATCTAAAGTCATACGAAACTAGCTCAAAAAAATGGCAGACCATCCGATATGGTGTGGTGCTTCAATCAAAGAATTGACATAATACAAAAGAGGGAAAATAATGTGTTTCCCACCACTACTAAAGTGTGAAATTTTGGTGACTAATAATGAGAGGCGCCTAACCTCGTATGCAACAAAAGAAGAAATTCGTAGTTTTCCACCACACACCTGAAAATCCGTTGCAACCCTATGGGGGACATCAGGGAACTATGGGTAATCTTCCCTTCTCCTAGATAGGGAAGTGGTAAAGTGTATTTCCTCCTTAGAGGAACTATACCACGCCCCAAGACCGAAAAGGAAACCATGTTCTTGGACACTCGATCGGGGGATCAAGATGCACCAATAAGATAGAGTGCACCTTCAAGGATGTAGCCTCCTCATATTACTTGAGGAAGCCTACATTCCTTAAGAGCGCTTGGGTCGTTGTAGTAATAGGGTGAGGGTAAAAATATCTCTCCCTCTCTTTGACCTCCTATTAGCAAGAGATACATTTTGGGAAAAATTTATGCACTGGGCATGCAAGGTTTGGTATGTAAGTTTTCAAGTCCAGTGGTGAAGGACAAACACATTAGAAGTGGATTTATCAAATTTTACTCCAAAATGAAATTTATTTTATTTAAAATATAAAATTAATTTATTAATTCTATATTTTTAATATTATATTAAACCTCATGCATATTTTGTTTATTGGCGACACTCAAAGGTAAGATCGATGGTTCAAATCAATTTTGGAGCCCTTCTATGTTTCCAAGTTTAATCAATGAAGGGGGTCTGAAATTGGCAGTTTTAAAATCCAAGTCATGACCATGTGGAAATCAAAAGTTAATTCGCACCCCCCCCCCGCGCCCCTCACAATACCGCTCACCATTGTGGTTCCCCTCCTAAATCTGTTTTTGGGTTTTTCATGACAAATGTGGTAGTAGTAAATTTTGTCTTCGAGGTTGCATTTAATCAGCCTCCCCTTTAATTCCTTTGTGTCAAAATGGTAAACAATGAAGAACCGGCTCCAAAGTGACTCTTAAGGTGTTTAAATCCTTGCATGGGAGGCTCAACATTGTCAGAATATCGGGTGTGGGTGTAAACATTGTGGATGGTCCATCTATCAAAAAGTGTCACTACATCCATTGAGAAAATTTGATATATTCTCAACGACACTGTTAAAAGGTCCAAATCTCCAATATTCTCACTTCATCTCCTTGCCACTATTTTTTCACACAAGACTTGAAGAGAATCTCACAGACTTTCAAAACTTTGTTCTAGCTTTAAGTGGTAGTGATGGCAAAGAGGAAAGTGACTCTGATAGCGTTTTCAAATGTAGAAATCTCTGATGATGATTTTAAATTCAATCTAAATGTACATGGTGATAATGGTCGTAGGTGTGAAGAGCATCATTTGGGATGTGAATGCAAAACCACAAACCATATATTCTCTAGCAACGAGTCAATTCATAACTCTTCTAATGGAGACTCGATCAAATTGGATGTTTCAAGGGATTGATGAAAAATATATAAGGCATAAAATAAGGATGAATATCACATTTTATTGTTCACTGGTGTTAGAAAAAGGTCCCGATTTAGAAATAGATAAGTCAATTTTCATCAAACCCACAACCTTTTCATTTGACTATTCTTATGCTGAAGTTGTGGAATAAGGAGCATGTTTTTGTAGCAACTTAAATTCTGAGAAATTTTTCACCAAAAGAAAAGGAGGATTTGGATGGTTGCCCTATTGGATGATGAGTTCTATCTTAAGTGGGATGACATTAATTTCTATTCGAATACTTTAGAAGAGTACCATCAAAGAGGAACAATGATTATCCATTGGATCAGAAAATTTCCATTCTTCTGTAGTGACCGAGAGTATGTCATTGGTCGTCGAATTTGAGACTCTGGAAAGACATAATTCTATGTGACAAAGGGTGTACCATATCCTTCACTCCCAAGGCATAGCAAACCAAGACGTATTAAATATACAATTTCAACTAGTGCATTCGAGCAGTGGAACCAAGGAAATGAGATGGAAAATTGTCTTCCTGTGAGGTGATCCTATTTCATCACAAAGACATGGGAATCCCATGGGAGATTGCAAAGATTGGAGCCCGCTAAGGAATGTGGGGAGCTGTGAAGAATATAGAATTGAGGGGTGAATTCCTATATTAAAGAACATAAATCAAGTCCTTTGTTGTCAATAAGTGTGTTAGTGGAAATAATTAACACAAAGGTGCCTTCAGAGTTCTTCAGATCATTAAGGTTTCCTTCCATAGAAACAGAGGATGTACATGATGTATCAAAGTCACTTCAGGGAAATGGATGGAAATTTCTCATTGATGGGGGAGTTGTGGCTCTAGCAGGTGTGTTTGATAGAGGGGTACTGAGTAAAGCATTGATATTTGGAATAGCAAGAAGGCTAGGGAAATTCGGCAAAAGGTTGTAATCAAGAGGTTTGTTGTGATTACAATGCATTTTTTGGAATAGGTATTCTTTACATTTTTATCATTTTGGGACTGGCGTAAAGAAATTGATATTGACATTTAATTGATCTCGATATTGGCTGCTAAATTTTGTAGAAACCTCAAGGATCCCAAGACACTTTGTCATTAAATTGAGGGCAGCATGGATTTCGTGGGTATATGGGAAGTCCAAAGTGACATTTAGTGTTCGCTAATGAAGCTCTTGGGAATTTTATTTCATTACTTGAGGACATCGAGTCATTTTCCCCTCAAGTATGCCTCTATTTTCAACATGAAATCGCAGCAAAATTCCAGTGATTGGTAATTCCTCTGCTACTTTTGAATCAACGATAAAGACCTGGAAACAAAGATTATTACAGAAATATTTTTCAGATCTTTCAATTTTTCTCTTAACTCATAGAAACAATGATGGGGATTTAATATGTGAATCATATCATATTGTAGAGTTAATATACAAATCCCGTCATCCATGATCTTGAATTTTGTAAAAATCCATCTTCGTATCAAGAGTTAATTATCAATTTTTCCTAAGAAAATGGAGGAAATGTTAACATGGGATAGTTAAGCAATCGTGGAGTGACTCAATATTTTCTACAATGAACAAATATGGAGCACTGCTTGATGATTTTTGCCTTGATACTATGCTTGATAAAATTATAGCAGAGTTTGTCACCCCTTTGGCTTCAGTTTTCTTTCCTAATCTATGTGGTTCATCTCTTGATCCACATCATGGTTTTGTTATAGAGTATAGCAAGGATAGAGATTTAGAGCTAGGGTTTCGTGTAGATGACTCAAAAATAACCTTGAATGTTTGTTTGGGTAAACAATTTACTGGTGGAAAGCTATTTTTTAGAGGGCACATGATGTGACAATCATCTGAATAAAATACAAGTCAATAGGTGGCCGAGTATATTCAGGGTTGTTTTACAGGTGTCTCTTCCAGTTATCCAAGTATTTGCACAACCTCAAGATATCATGAAGATCAAAAAGTGGATGCAAATTTATATTCATATGTGTTTTCATTCTCTTGAATGGCAAATCAAATCTTGTTATAACAACATCCTGAGAAGTAGGAAGAAGTTTTACACATGTCACCCCTGTTGCAATCACTTCCTTAAAGACTATATGATTAGTTATACATGTGTCATTAGCTTTATAATAATTTTTCTATTTTCAGAAATAAGATGGAAGGCTCGAGTGAAAAGCTAGAACTTGTAGTTAAGTCTATATATTGTTATGTTAAAGAAAAATCAAGGGTTGGGATCTATTGGTAGGAGAAGACCAATGTTGTAAAGCAGCTGACAGAGTCTCTTTTGATTAATTTCAGTAATAAAATTGTAGCATTACATGATTCTCATGTCATTCATGTTGGTGAAGTTCATCTGACTTTGTATCTGTGTTTTCACTATTATTCATTTATTATCCATAAATTATGAATTATCCAATAGAAAATTTAAAGAAAAAATTGTTTAAAGAACACTCTGTTTCTAGCTTCAGATAATTTCTATGTTTTCTACTAGAGGTTTAGTTTCAGAATTCTTAATTTCTCTGCTACAATCCTCTTTCCTCACCTTTTCTCTCACATCACTCAACAATCTCAAGAATCCAACAAAGGTGACTATCCTGCCCTGTAAGCTTTCGTGTAGAACCTACCTTGATTGAATTAGGCCTCTTTGACTCCATTTCTCAATGGCCATTTTCGTTATTGTTCCAACCAACCAATTTAAAACCAAACCCCGTACCTATTAACTAGCCTAATATCCAATCCAAGCAAAGCTAAATATAAAAGAGATATCCCTCTCTGATTCTAGGAGGGCTAGATCCTAGGCTCCAAAGCGGTTTGATGTTACCTCGAAGGTTCTGTCTTCAGCGTCGTAATTACGGAGTGCTAACATAGTGGAGACCATATTGGGGAGCGTAGGTTTATGTTCATATTATCAAGTTCATATCTGGTTGTTGATGGTGGACAAATAGTCAGAAAAAAGAAGGTTGAAATCATCCACTTCGCAACTCCACAAATGTTAGTTGATCTAAAGACTCCACTGCTAAAAGAATCCATAATTATTGAGAATTTATGGTGACTCCATTCTATTGTTGATTTTTTTCAAAATGAAGTCAAGAATACAACGCATGTATGCTCCTTTGGACAGATCAAAGATTCCAGTTTTTCCAAATCCCATTCCCAACATCGATTGGTTAAAATATCTTCCAATGTTTAAATATAAAAAAGGAGATGATGTTGTTATACATTTATTAAGGTTTCATATTCACATCCATAGGATTAATTTTCTGAAGATTGTCTTATGAAAATGTTTGTGGCGAGTTTGAAGGAAAATGCTAGATCTTGGTATGAAAATTTACCAGCTCCTAGTATATGTTCTTTAAAGCATTTTCATACTGTATTTTTTGACAAGTACAAAGAAGATTATCCATATTTGTTGTTGGTTCAAAACTTCTGTGATAATTTTGGAATTTTTATTAAGTTTTTGGAAGATTATTATGATGATGATGAAATACTAAAGGCTTTAGAAGAACGACCTTTTCAAAAAGTAAAATCCTTGCTTGAATTGTCTTCTCCTTAGGAAGAAAAAGATGATGATGTTCATGAATATTCACCACAGGAAAAAATTATTGTAGCATTACAACAAACTGGTCAGCCAAAGGTGAAGGAATAAATTCAACTTCCTGAACCTGATCAAGCAGAGGACAACATTAAAAATCAACAACAATCTGGTGATCCGGAAGAAGAGGCAGCAGAGCTTAATTGTCTTGATCCACAAGAACATCTTCAGCAAACAATGTTTCCTTCAGAGATTATAGAAAAATCATATTTTCATGATGAAGACCATCTCTCAAATTCGCTTTCATGTTGCATCTTATCTCAATTTACAACCCTTGAAGAAAATCATAAAAGTTCTCAATCATTAATTTCTTTCTTGGATGTTAATGAAGTAGTACGACATATTGTTACAAATCATGTTCCTTCACCCAAAATTAATGAGAGTTTGCAGCTCCCTTGCCAGCTTCTGTGTAACCAATCGAATGATAAGGATCACTAAGAGCAGTTAACTACAGTGGATAATGAGGAAAAACAATTTTCTCCCTTGTTGTTTGAAGAGAATCAGTTTCAACACATAAGCAAAGCAACAGTTTGGGATGTGGTGTGTTTTCCTATTACAAATAATCTAGAAGATCTTATGTTGCATGTTTATCATAATCCTTTGGTCATTTTATTTTAGTCATAAATGAAGTAATAATTCGCCAAGTTCATCAATAGAGTTATGGAATCCTGTGGAAAAGTTAAGTTGCCATGTTTTAAATTCATTTTTCTACCTATAGAGGTGGGATGAAAATTTATGTTAAGTATCCATTTGATTGACTGTTTGCATTGGATTTTTGTTATTTCTTGATATGGTAGTCATTTTATTGGATTAGAGTAGGTATATGGTGCAAATAAGCTTAGTTCTGAGCCTTTTTTCAGTTCAGCATAGTTCAGATTTCAGCATTCATATTTTCAAGGTGCAATAGTGATTTCCATCTGATAGTTTGCAGTGCATAGTTCATTTGTAGTTCCAATTCAAATTTAAAGTATGCAAATAAGCTTGTTGGGAAAGCGTGTGGTCTACTTTTATCGTTGTTTTACTTAAAAAACTCAGTCAAATTCAGAAGGAATAATCAGTTGGTTTCCAGTCACTAAGTTGCAGGATAGATCAAGGTACAGGTTGTGGGATCAGCCCAATGGATAAGGCATTGATTTACGAATCCGGAGATCTAATATTCTTGACACCTCCTCCAGAGCTGCCATCCCTAAAAGGAGTCAATGTTAGCATGGGATACATTTTGGGAAAAATTTATGCCTTGGGCATGCAAGGTTTGGTATGTATGTTTTCAATTTCAGTGGTGAAGGATGGACAAATTACAAGTGGCTTTATCAAATTTTATTCCGAAGTGAAAATTATTTTATTTAAAATATATAAATAATTTATTAATTCTATATTTTTAATATTATATTAAACCCCATGCATATTCCACTTGTTGGAAACAATCACAAGTGAGATCGATGGTTCAAATCAATTTCAGACTCCTTTTATGTTTCAAAGTTTAATGGATGAAGGGGGTCCAAAATTGGCAGTTTTCAAATCCAAGTCATGACCACGTGGAAATTAGAAGTTAATTCGCACCCCCCTCACAATACTGCTCACCGTTATGGTACCCCTACGAAATCCGTTTTTGAGTTTTGCATGACAAACACAGCAGTAGTAATTTTCTTCTTCGAGGTTGCATTTAATCGGTCTCCACTCCAATTTCTTCATGTCCAAGTGGTAAACAATGAATAAATATCTCCAAAGTGACTCTTAAGGTGTTTGAATCCTTGCATGGGAGGCTCAAGGTTGTCAGAAGAGCGGGTGTGGGTGTAAAAATTGTGGATGGTCCATCTGTCAAAAAGTGTCACTACACCACTGAGACAATTTGGCATATTCTTAACGAGGCTGTTAAAAGGTCCAAATCTCCAGTATTCTAAATTCATCTCCTTCACATTATTTGTTCAGACAGGACTTGTAGAGAAGCTCACAGACTTTAAAAACTTTGTTCTAGCTTTAAGTGGTAGTGTTGACAAAGAGGAAAGTGACTCTGACAACATTTTAAAATGCAGAAATCTCCGACGATGATTTTAAAGTCAATCTCAATGTAGATGGTGATAATGGTCGTAGATATGAAGAGCATCATTCAGGATGTGAATGAAAAATCACAAAAAATATATTCTCTAGAAAAGAGTCAATTCGAAACTCTTCTAATGGAGACTCGATCAAATTGGATGTTTCAAGCGATTGCTGAAAAATATTCAAGGCATAAAATCAAGATCAATAGCACATTTGAGTGTTCACTGGAGTTAGCAGAGGGTGCCAATTCAGAAATGTATAAGTCAATTTTCATCAAACCCACAACCTTTTCATTTGACTATTCTTATGTTGAAGCTGTGGAATACAGAGTGTGTTGCTGTAGCAGCTTAAATTCTAAGAAATGTGTCACCAAAAGCAAAGGAGTCTTTGGAAGTTTTCCCTATTGGATGATGAGTTTTGTCTTAAGCGGGATGACATGATTTTCTATTCGAAGACTTTAGAAGAGTGCCAACGAACAGGAACGATGATTGTCCATTGGACCAGAAAGTTTCCTTTATTTTATAGTGACTGATAGTATGTCATTGGTCATTGAATTTGGGACTCTGCAAAGACATACTTCTATTTGAAAAATGGTGTACCGTATCATTCACTTCCAAGGCATAGAAACCCAAGATGTTTTGACCTATACTATTCTAGCTGGTACATTCGAGGAGTGGAATCAATGAAAGGAGATGGAAAATTGTCTTCCTATGAGGTGATCCTATTTCATCAAGAAGAAATGGGAATCCCATGGGAGTTGCAAACATTGGAGCCTACCAAGGAATGTGGGTAGTTGTCAAGAATATAAAATTGAGGGGTGAATTCCTATATTAAAGATCAGAATTCAAGTCCTCCGCTATCAAGAAGTGCGTTAATGGCAAGAATTAACACAAAGGTGCTTGTAGAGTTCTTCAGATCATTAAGGTTTTCTTCCACAGAAACAGAGGATGTACATGATGTATGAAAGTCATTGCAGGGAAATGGATAGAAATTTCTCATTGACGGGGGAGTTGTGGCTCTATCACGTGGGCTTGATAAAGGGGTACTAAGTAAAACACTGATATTTGGAATAGCAAAAAGGCTGGAGAAATTCAGGAAAAGGTTGTAATCAAGAGTTTTTTTGTGATTACAATGCATTTTTTGGAATATGTATTCTTTGCATTTTTAGCATTTTGGGACTAGTGTAAAGAAATTGATATTGACATTTAATCAATCTTGAGATTGGCTGCAACATTTTACAGAAACCTCGAGGATCCCAAGACACTTTGCCACCAAATTGAGGGTAGTCTAGATTCCATGGGGATATGGGAAGTCCAGAGTGAAATTTAGTGTTCGTTGATGAAGCTCTTGGGAATTTTCTTTCATTACTCGAGGACATAGAGTCATTTTCCCCTCAAGTATGCCTTTATTTTCAACATGAAATCATAGAAAAATTCCACCGATTGGTAAATGCCTCCACTACTTTTGAATCAACGATAAATACCTGGCAACAAAGATTATAACAGAAAGTTTGTTCAGCTCCTTCAATTGTGCTCTCATATCATACAAATAATGTTGGGGATTTAATATGTGAAGCATATGGTACAATTAATGTACATATCATTTCATCCATGATTTTGATTTTTGTAAAAATCTAGTTTGGTATATTGAATGAATTTTCTATTTTTCCCAAGACAAATGCGGAAATGTTAACAAGGGATAGTGAAGAAATCATGGAGTGACTCAATATTTTCTACAATGTATAAATATGGAGTAGTGCTTGATGATGTTGGCCTTGATAATATGATTGATAAATTGATAACAGATTTTTTCACCCCTTTGGCTTCAGTTTTCTTTCCTAATCTATGTGGTTCATCTCTTGATTCACATCATGGTTTTGTTATAGAGTATATGTAATATCCCAAAATGGAAACAACTACACTATTGGGAATAATTTGAGTTATTACCAATGTGGAGCTTCAGAAAATCATGAGCATGGAAATGTAGATTAGCTCATTAGATGTAAAATAACATCATACCAGAAAATTAAATAACCTCAGCAAAAATATGGCATACATTCTCCTTCCCGGGTGGGGAAATGCAGCAATACAAGGCATAAAATAGCTGTCTTTCAGAAAATAATGCTATGCAAGTGAGAAATGGGACCTGGATCCCTTAGAATACATGATATAAAACTCACATGCAGAATTGGAGTTGAAACAAATCACTTTAGCTCATATAAACATATCTCCGCAAGTCAATACAGCTCAAATAAGCCCAAACCCCATAACCTAGCTTATGCAACAAATAATGAAGCAAGTAATGTGTTATTCTAATGAGGATTTATGTAGAAAATAATGAGAGAAGACTGATATGAAGCTTAGATTAATCAAACAATAGAGAAATGGAGGTTTATCCTCTCTTACACCGAGAAAAAGGCACCCGGCAAGGGTTTCTGGCAAAATGCATGAATAACAAGAAGCATTGCAAAAAATAACGCAGTTACTGCATCTATGTATTATACATGGCTGAGTATGACATAATATAACTGAAAAATATAGAAAAATGGCCAAAGGCCTCTCTAATAGAGCTCCCGGAGGGGAATGAGTACCTCCTCCTCAAAGACTAGCCTAAAATCAAAGGGTGCAACCATGCTACTGCTGCCCCTGAATAAAAGATGCATTTTTCTAAAGGGAACTACGCTATCGCTGAATATGGATGAATGGCCCCAAGAAAAATACTAAAATGAAGCTCAAATCCTTCCCTCTTGATCCCTTAATCAAGTTGATCCAAAGAGAGGATGGGATTCCCGCATGGGAATTCTTTGCACTAAGAAGTGCAGCAAATCCGGCTAAATAGTCGAAGCATGCAATAGTTAGAAGACCAAAGAAAGTTGAATACATGAATTAATCCTTTGATGCTATGCCTCCCTTTTTTATCTTTGGTGAGCCTCTTCACCCTAGACCCCACACAATGTTGAGGTGACTTCCTAGTGAAGCTTCCTCTTTCAAAATTGCGCTGCCCTAGCTAGCTTCCCTCCTCTTTGTAGCAGTGATGTTGACTTGGTCAACTAGAAATAATCCACCTGCAATGCCTCTTTAACACCAAGGGATCTTCAATTCGGTTCTCATATGTGTGTGTAGGTTGATCCTTGTTCACATTGAGCAAGTTTACTTGAGTGATTTCTTCTTCCTCAAGATTGGATGTTGACTTAGTCAAACTTGACTATGTCTCCACCTAATTTTCCCTTGTTCACACTTGGAAGTGTAAAACCAAATCCTAAGGTGATCTCCTTCCTTACTAAGGTGGAATTTATTCATATTTTTATTGTTCATGGGCTTCCTTACCCATTTATTCCTTTCCTAGGTGAAAGTAGCAAAATCTAATATTCCAAATTGCTGTGTGTAAATTTTGGAATATTACAGTCCTCCCCTCCCAAATGTTGCTTTTCCTCAAGCAACTGCAAGGATAGGACTGAAGAGCATCCTCTTCTCCCCTATAGCAACCTCATAAGATGAAAGCCTGCAAAGATCAAGGTGATGCATCATCAACATATCTCTAAGTTGCCTCTCCAAAGTGTGTAAGCTATCCAAATAGCTGGCATTATGTCATAGTGGATCATCCATGGAGGCAAAAATGGGTTGTTTGAAGGTCCTCTTGGGGCATGGGAGCTGATATAGATTGGGATTCATCATCCCCATTTGAATATCTCCTCCCCAAGCTATCAACCAAACAAAATGTGTCACCCTCCAAATTGGAAACTCATGAAGGATCCCTTCCACCTTGAGCTCATGCAGAATAGGTGAGCTGGAAATATGAATATGGTAGGAAAGAGAGCCTACCCCACACTGTCTTCCCCTCCACTTAAGATAAGTGTAGAGAATTTGTTGATCTTGGGCTACCATCATGTTGCCCTCAAATGGCAAGAAGGAAGCTAGACCTCCAAAGGTCCCTCTCCCAGCGCTGTGAGTCAAGCTGGCCCAAAACATCTCATACATGATGGATAATAAATCATCATCATAAAGCATCCCATCCATCTCATGGCCCTCCTCATACAAATACTTGGCTGTAGAGACCATGTCTCTTCCCATGCTCCCCTTAGAACATGTAATGCAAAAAGTGTGGGGATCCTCCTCCCCGTAGAACACATCCACTCCATGTGTTCCTCCTCCAATCATGCTCCTCATATAGGTAAGAATAATATCAGAAAAGAGGATCATGATCATCATCATAATGAAAGAAAGACTAAAGGTTTTATGTGGTGCCGGAGGGTACCAATAGTCTCCCAAGTGGTCACAGCGCAGTATTCCCCACTGCAGCTTCAGACAATAGCATGGCAAGTTGTCTTGTGACAAATGGCTGGCTTTATAAGTCACCACACCCACTAGTAAATAGTAGATGGCTGAATATGTCAACTGAGCACACAAGAAGTAACTGCATATGTTAGTATGAATCTTTTGTCGAAGTGTACGAAAAAAGACCACTTTAGCTACGCATAACTTATAGTCCTAACTTCAAATATGGCTGCCAATATCTTCAGATCTGCAGTTAGTTGATCAAGACAAATGCTGCAAAAATCCAGGTCTATGCATAAAGAGACATTAAGCAGTAAAAGTAAGGTTTTGCTCCATACATCCAATAGACAAGACAAGAACAATATTTTTGAAAGAATTTTTGTATTAGGGGCACCTGGGAGGAAAACAAGAAGGTGTTTCCAATTCTCCTCAATGGGATGGGTTCTTGGAAGTCCTCAGCACTTCAGATCTAGCATTTCTCTCTCCTGTTAGTGTAGAAAACCCGGACAAAGATAGAACTCAAAGGGAGCTCACACAGCAAATAATGGAAAATATGACAATGATAATGGCTCAAAGTCAGACCAAGAGTATAGATACAGAGTGATCTAATAGGCAACAAAAGGTGAAGAATGGTAGGAGAAACCTCCTATTTATAACAAAATATTGGGTCATTCTAGATCTTGGTGCATGATTAAAATAACATTAACCAAATCTAGATCCACCTTTTATGGAATATTTTATTATATTTGTTGGAGGAAAAAAGTATTTGACTTGGGTCAAATCCCTTTATTTGTAAATAATAAATAAATAAATGATTTATTTAATTATTTATGGGTGATTTAATCATATTTAAAAAGGAATATTATTTAAATAAGATTTAAACAATTATTCCTAGAAAATAATAAGATAAATAAGGATTTATCTAATTAATTTCTTTGTTTTGGGTTAAACATGACCAGGAATAATAATTAAATTATTGTTTAATTAATTATTCCTTAAGGAAAATCAAACAAATATAGGTTTGTTTAATATTTCCTTTTGGGGTTTCCTGTTTAGACCATAAAAAAACCTAATAAATGTGTTTTATTAAGTTATTTTACATAGTGAAAGCAATTTTACTTAGGGTAAAATTGGTCTTACATGGTGTACTTGGGTCCATCTAATGATAGTAGGTTAGATGACCAAAAAATGGTGTAACAGCATACTTGCCCCAAATCATACAGTATATGGTTGCCTCCATCATAATATTTGGCCAAAATTGGACCATGGATCCTAAAGAAAAACTTGCCCCTTTGAAGAGCAATGCACTACAAAGAAATGTTAAGAGCATGCAAATATTGTGTGGAACAATCAATAGATGAAAAAATAGAATTCTTACCATGTAATGAAAGAAAGATGGTGACAAGATCCATAGATGAATCCTCCATAGTGACATGACATACCTATACGAAGAGGAATGAACCACATGCTCCATGAAAATATTCCTTCTTTTGCTCGGAAATCCAAGTCAAGGAGAACATACCACAATAACTAATGAGTCCATCCACCACTCTACCAATCTTACCTCCTCTATGCCCACCAAGTGCATCAAATATGAAGTGATCCTAGGAACACTCCATCAACAAGCTCATGCTCCAAAGTGACAGCGTTGTTGGCCTATGCAAATAGGCTCTTTCCAACTCATAAATCCATCCTCTGACATGTTCAATGCCAAAGACCCCTCTCATAATGTTGCCATCTCCTCGCATTGCAACATCATGCAAAATGTGAGAGCAACTCTGCCCTTGCTCCCTCTCAATCCTCCAAAGCAACAAATTTCTTTGCTACCTCACCATACCACCATCATACAACTTATGCAGTGAAAGCATAATGACCATACCATCATAATGCATCCACACTCCTTGCTGCCCCATGATGCAAGTACTCTGCCAAGTATTCTCCTCCCACATACCCTTGGAAAAAGGATATGTCTCATAATGGCCAAACTCTCTCAAGTGTAGCCAACGATGTTTTGCCTCTTGTTTCCCAGTATCATAGAGTTGCAAGTAACTTTCCAGCTTCTTTCTCTCTATCCACATCCACTTATCCACCAGTGGATGCCTCCTACCATCCTCCATATTGGTACTCCTCCAAAGAAGATTACCATCCTCCCATATCAGATTTTTCTCCTTGCATTCCATGGGATGCTGAAATGCAACTCCTTGGAGACCTCCTAGAGAAGATCTCTCACCAATGATCATCTTGAATCCATAGGGATCCAAGGGAGCTGAAGGCAGAGCCTCCTTGCTGCTACCTCTTGACAGTGCTATAACCCTTCTCCAGGGTGTTTTGGCTATCTCATCTCTCAACTCATGGATGAACATTTGATTCTGCATGAATTTGTTTGGAGCAAAGTTCATTCCATTCTCCAAGTTCATGACTCCCTCCAAAGGATCACACTCCAACCTCAAGGGTTGTGTGCAACTCAATAGGATTCCATGAAAATGATGGTTCATATGCTTCTTGAACCATTCAAGCTTGCACAACGCAATGCAATCCTGCTACTCTATCTCAGCAATAATGTCTGATCCTGGGCCATATGAAGACATATTTCCACAATCTTTAGAAATATTTTTTTCAATACGTAAAAGTGGAAATCTTCCGATACCTTAGAGAGATGCGGGAACCTCTTGTAGTGCTTCAAGGGCTCCTTCCTCCCATGTAATGGCTACTCCAACTGCTGGTGTAGAAGGCTGCTCTCTCAAGGCTATGACAGCGCTGGTACTTGCCTCCTCCCATGGTGGTGTGGGCCTACTCTCCTCTAATATTTCTCCATCAAAGGTTCTGATCATCTCTTAAGTGAACTCAGAAAAAGAAGTCACTCTTGTGTGGCTTAAGTGACTGCACCACCAAGCATTGGCTTCACCCTCCAGGTATAGCACTGTAACTTCTGTTGCCTCCCTCTCTACCACTGGATGAAGTAGGAATAATGCCTCAAGCTTCCTTTCCCAAGCTCTTGTTGTAGTTATCCCCTCAAATTTAGAAAATATAAATCTATTGCCTTTAATTTCCCCTTGGTTGCAGGGTGTTCTCTCTTCTCTCAGTTGAATGAACAAAGGAAAATATAGGGTCTCTTTGAAAGCCATAGGTTGGCACTTTTATTCTGCCAAATACCCACTCAGGATTTCATGCTCTAAGTGGTCTCCTTGCTCTCCACTTCCCCTATGAGAATAGGAAGTGCATGCATTTTCTTCTGCCTCCTGAAACCTTCTAGAGGCCTCACTACAACTCTCTCCTCCTTGAAACCCTCTTGGAGTTTCAATGCATTTCTATTCTCATTTCTTCTTAGATCTGAAAATGGATGAGATTAAGCTCATCCTCTCCATAATTTTTTTCTTCTCTTCTTCTTATCTTTTGATTGGATCTGAAATCCATAGGTTGAGCCAAGATGGCAGCTTTGATACCACTGTAATATTCCAAAATGGAAACAGCTACACTATTAGGAATAATTTGAGTTATTACCAATGTGGAGCTTCAGAAAATCATGAGAATGGAAATTTAGAGCAGCTCGTTATATTTAAAATAACATCATATCAGCAGATGAAAGAACCTCAACAACAAGATGGCCTATATTCTCCTTCTCGGGTGGGGAAATGCAACAATACAAGGCATAAAATGGTTGTATTCAGAAAATAACGCTATGCAAGTGATAAATGGGACTTGGATCCCTTAGAATACATGATATAAAACTCACATGCAGAATTGGAGGTGAAACAAAGCACTTTAGCTCATATAAACAGATCTCCCCAAGTCAATACAGCTCAAATAAGACCAAACACCATAGCCTAGCTTATGCAGCAAATACTGAAGCAAGGAATGTGTTATTATAATGAGGTTTTATGCAAAAAATAATGAGATAAGACTGATATGAAGCTTATATTAATCAAACAATAGAGAAATGGAGGTTTATCCTCTCTTACACCGAGAAAAAGGCACTCAGCAAGGGTTTCTGGAAAAATGCATGAATAACCAGTAGCACTGCAGAAAATAATGCAGTTAATACATCTCTGTATTATACATGGATGAATATGACATAATATAACTGAAAAATACAAAAAAATGGCCAAAGGCTTCTCTAATAGAACTCCCGCAGGGGAATGAGTACCTCCTCCTCAAAGACTAGCATAAAATCAAAGGGTGCAACCCTGCTGCTGTTGCCCCTGCATAAAAGATGAAATTTTCTGAAGGGAACTGCATTGTGGCTGAATATGGATGAATGGCCCCAAGCCAAATACTGAAATGAAGCTCAAATCTTTCCCTCTTGATCCCTTAAGCAAGCTTATCCAAAGAGAGGATGGGATTCCCGCACGAGAATTCTTTGCACTAAGCAGTGCAACAACTCTGGCTAAACAGATGAAGCATGCATTAGTCAGAAGACCAAAGAAATTTGAATACATGAATTAATCCTTTGATGTTATTCCTCCCTTTTTATCTTTGGTGAGCCTCCTCACCCTGGACCCCACACAATGTTGAGGTGACTTCCTAGTGAAGCTTCCTCTTTCAAAACTGCATTGCCCTAGCTAGCTTCCCTTCTCTTTGTAGCAGCGCTGTTGACTTGGTCAACTGGAACTAATCCACCTGCAATGCCTCTTTCACACCAAGGGATCTTCAATCCAGTTCTCATATGTGTGTCTAGGCTGATCCTTGTTCACATTGAGCAAGTTTACTTGAGTGATTTCTTCCTCCTCAAGATTGGATGTTAACTTAGTCAAACTTGACTATGTCTCCACCTAATTTGCCCTTGTTCACACTTGGAAGTGTAAAACTAGCTCCTAAGGTGATCTCCTTCCTTACTAAGGTGGAATTTATTCATATTTTTATTGTTCATGGGCTTCCTTACCCATTTATTCCTTTCCTGGGTGAAAGTTGCAAAATCTAATATTCCAAATTGCTGTGTGTAAATTTTGGAATATTACAGTATAACAAGGATCGAGATTTAGATCTAGGGTTTCGTGTCGAAGATTCAGACATCACCTTGAATGTTTGTTTGGGTAATAAATTTACTAGTGGAAAGCTGTTTTTTAGGGGGCACATGCTATGACTATCATGTGAACAAAGTACAGGTCAATAGGTGATCGAGTATATTTAGGGTTGTTTTACAGGTGTCTCTTCCAGTTGTCCAAGCACTTGCACGACCTCAAGATATCATGAATATTAATAGGTGGATGCAAAACTTTATTCATATGTTTTGTCTATCTCTCGAATGGCATAGAAAATCTTGTTAATAACAGCATCCTGAGAAGTAGGAGGAAGTTTTACAAATGTCACCCTTGTTGCAATCACTTCCTTAAAGACTATATGATTAGTTATACATGTGTCATTAGCTTTATAGCAGTTTTTCTATTTTTATAATGAAGATGGAAGGCTCGAGTGAAAAGATAGACCTTGTAGCTAAGTTTATATATTGTTATGTAAAAGAAAAGGCAAGGGTTGAGATATGTTGGTATGAGAAGACCAATGTTGTAAAGCATCTCACAGAGCCTCTTTTGATTAATTTCAGTAATACAATTGCAACATTACAAGATTCTCGTGTCATTCAAGTTGGTGAAGTGCATCTGACTTTGTATCTATGTTTTCAATGTTATTCATTTGTTATCCATAAATTCTAAATTATATAATAGAAAAATTAGAACATAATTTGTTTAAAGAACACTTTGTTTCTGGCTTTGGATAATTTCTATGTTTTCTACTATAGGATTAGTTTCAGAATTCTTAATTTCTCTGCTACAATCCTCTTTCCTCACCTTTTCTCTCACATCACTCAACAATCTCAAGAATCCAACAAAGGTGCCTATCCTACCCTGTAAGCTTTCATGTAGAACCTGCCTTGATTGAATTAGGCCTCTTGGACTCCATTTCCCAATGGCGCATTTCCTTTCCTATTCCAACCAACCAATTTAAAACCAAACCCCGTACCTATTAAATAGTCTAATATCCAATCCAAGCAGGGATAAATCTAAAAGAGAGATCCCTCTCTAAGTCTAGGAGGGCTAGATCTTATGCTTGAAAGAAGTTTGATGTTACTTCCAGGGTTTTGTCTTCAACCTTAGAATTACGAAGCGCTAACACCTCCCATGATCAAACCATATTGTACTAGTCTTCCATTTGCTCCTGTCGTTGCTCCCTCTTTTGATGTCTCTACAACATGATTGGCATATAAAATACATCAGCTAAAATGAAATTTTTTTTAATTAAATGAAAAATGTATTTATAATCATGGAAACATAATTTTCAATTAAAAAGAATAATCATCGGTGTGCCCAAAAAATATTCATGCATCAACTCTATTGCACTATCAAACACAATTGCACTGACATCAGTGCGCACATACATATGACATAACATTTTTGGTTCACAAATTTAACGTTTCATCGTGGTCTATCATACTTATGCACGGGTGCACACGTACAAAATTTTCGCATCAATACGAAACGTTCAGGTTATCGAATGCACCAAGCTATAGCTATATTTTTAAATATTACTTTTGCAGCGTGTTTGGTAAATATAAATGCACCGTTAGGCATAACCTAAACATTGTACGCACTGATGTAAAATTTATAGCTTTCCTGGTGCATTTTCATTTATGAAATGCATTGCAACAATAGCAGTGCATTATGTTCATGCACCAAACGATGGTGTACCCCGTAAATTTATATGGTGCACCGTTATAGTTACGAGCTAGACATATCAAACACATCACGTAGGAATTTTTTAAATTTAAAATATATACATATATATATTTTTTAAGCTAATTTGAAATTCTAATCCGCCAAAAAATTGAATTATAGAAAAACATAGGCATTACCTAGAAATTTTCTCGTTGGGGAGGCATTGTTGAAAAGTAATGGAGAAAAATAAATTTTACAAATGTTTGAAAAAATTGGAAAGTCATGCAGTGACTACAATATAGAAGGATGGTGAGCAAGAGAAGGACTGAGATGAGGGCACTTGCATGAGGCAAGAGTGGCACTGGTGCTTCAAAGCTCTCAAACACTACAGATGATAAAAATGAAATTTACGGTTGGGAGGTTTTTTTATTTAACCATCCTCTAGTGCGTTACTATAATTGCACTGGTGTGAAGATATCCAAGAGCACCATTTCCTTTTAAATTTAAAAATATATAGCGATGCTTTTGTTAAGATGCCTCGGGGCATTCTAATACATGTACCACACCGATGCTTTTTTTACTATAACACCTTTTTTTTAAATTAAAAACCGCCTAGTGGTTCCCTTTAGAAGACACCCCAGGGCATTTTAATACATTTACAACACCGATGCATTGTTGGAAAATTTCACCCCATTTTTTTAATTTAAAAACTATAGCAATGCTCCTTCGTGGTATGAATTTGGGTGTTTTACTACATGAAGGGCACCAGTGCCGCTGGTGTATATAGCACCGAAAATATTTAGAAGTTGAAAATTTTCTAATGCTATCGATTATTCAAGCACCTGTGCATTGTGTTATTTAGTGCACCATGTTTTTTTATTTTATATAAAAAAATTCCAAGGTGCACCATGTTCTATGCGGCACTAGTACTTTCATGGATAGTAAAGCACCAGTGTGATTGTAGATATTAGACACACTATCCAAAAAATATCTGCTAAAACATCTTCCTGCCCACCTCTGCTACAAACAAAATTTGTGCTATTTTATAAGAGCTTCTGTAAAAACCTCTGCTAGAAGGTGTTTTCCTTGTAATGTTAATACATAATTAATATTTTAAGTTAAATTTTTATTTAATATATATTTGAAAAATTAGGATAAATTTAATTTAATTTTTCTTTAAAATAAGTATTTAATTATTATGATTAATTTATTAAATTTTAATCATCTTGATTTTAATCATTTAATCATTTTTTTTAATGTGAGAAAATTATCCTTTCCTATAAAAAACAAATCTTAATATTATAGATGAATATACATTTCATTCTTGGTTTTTTTTTTTTTTTTTTAACATTTCCATGTTAATTTAATTTTTTTATTTTAGATATTAGAAATATGTTAAAAAAAATTATTCTACATTATTTTATATATGTTTTAGATATTAAAGTGGATTGATTTTTTATTTTTGTTTGCTAAGTTGTGTAAGTGTTGAGATGATTGCATACTTAATATTTTTTTTGAGAAGCTATGATTTATGGAAATTTAAGCCACCAAAATCACTCTGGGATCCCACTTGGTCTAGGCCACACCATCCCCTTTAGCATATTGGATTTTTTCCCATGGAATTTACAACTAGTGACCTTCATATCAGGGAGTACCTTAATAGTACACAACATCACCATCTATTCTAGGCCATATGGGAAAATTGAATTGAATTAAATTTTATATAAAAAAATTGAGTAAGCCTAATTTTCTAGCCCTAAAAACCCTAAGGGACAACCCTGAAATTGTCATCCTTAAGGTGGACAAGGGTGGGGCCATAGTCATTATGGATAAATCTGAATATGTCAGCAAGATGGTTGACCATTTTTCCAATAGTGGTAGTTATGTTAAGCTTAAAAAGAATCCCCTTAAATCGGTTTGTAAGGATGTTGCCCTTGCCATTAAGTTGGATTCTTCTCTTAATCCTCTCTCTAGGAAGCTTATTGAGGGCAATCCACTTACCCCCCGGGATCTATGGTCTCCTAAAGATTCATAAGATGGGGGCCACATTAAGACCTATTATAAACACAATAGGTGGTCCCTCTTATCATCTAGATAAATTATTAGCCCAGAAGCTTAAACCCCTTGTAGGTCAAACCGATTCCTTTCTTAAGGACTCGGCTTCCTTTAACAAGGAGTGGAAGAACATCAAGCTGCAGCCTGGTGAGATATTAGTTAGATTTTATGTTGTGTCCTTATTCAAAAAAATCCTCATCCAGGAAGTTGTTCATGTCATTAAATGGATCTCTGACAAGGACACCTCTAAATTGGTTAGCCTCTGCCTCACCTTGACTTTCTTCAGTTTTCAAGGTGAGTTTTATGAGAAAACTTGTGGTGTTGTGATGGGCTCCCCTCTTTCCCCCATAGTTTCTAACTCATTTATGGAGGATTTTGAATCAAAGGCCTTGGCCTCTACTAAATTCCGCCCTAGAAAGTGAAATAGTTTCATGGATGATACTTGTGTCATCTGGTCCCATGGCCGGGAGAAATTAGATCTATTCCTTGGGCACCTGAACTCGCTATCTGATTCCATAAAATTCACAATGGAAGTGGAGGTTAATGGTTGCCTCCATTTCCTTGATATCCTTCTCTCAAGGAATGAGGATGGTTCCATTTCTCACCGATATTCTCGCAAGAAGACTCACATGGCACTGTACCTCCATGCTGGTTACCATCATTTTACTGCTCAGAAATTTGGTGTCATGTGTACCTAGGCGACTCGTGCTCTTAGAATGTCTGACGACAGCTCCTTGGAATTAGAGAAGTCCCATCTACTTGACGTTTTTGAAAATAATGGTTACAGTAGATCTCAAGGTCTTAAAGCCTTTCGAAAGGCATATAAAGGGTTGAGCGGAAAATCTACTAGGGTGGATCCTATTTCCGAGTTCCATCTCCCATTTATCCAGGGGACACTGAAAAAAATTTCCCATGTCCTTAGAAGAAATAATGTGTCTTCTTCTTTCAAACCTCTTTTCACTATTATAAATTCTCTTGTGTCTGTTAAGGACCATATCGACCCTAAGGACATGAAAGGGGTTTACATGATTCCTTGTTCATGTGGAAATCCCTATATTAGAGAAACAAGTTGATCCATTAGGTAGAGAATCTGGGACCATGCTGTACATATTAGACACAATCGAGCTCGTACCTCATCTCTTGCTGAGCATGTGGAAAAATCCTATCACCATGTTTGTATTAAAGACTCCAAAGTTGTTGCCAAAGCAGATCATTTCCACCATAGGAAATTAAGGGAGGCGATCGAAATTGAACGACATGCTAAGAATCTCAACCAAGATGATGATTGGAAATTAAGTAAGAGCTAGACCCTAGCTCTCTCGCTAGGTAATTTTGTTTATATATATATAATTTATTTATTTATTTTCATTTCATTTTTGTTTATTTATTAAATTAAAAAAAATACCCCTCCCTATTCCCTATTATATTTAATTTAATTAAATATTAGTTTATATAAAAATTTCTTAACCCATTTTTAATAATTTTTTTAAATTAATTAATTTATTATTTAATTTTAATTCTTAACTAATTTTCTAATGGCTAGTTCTTAACATCTAGTCTTATCTGCTAGTTCTTTACAACTAGTTTTTAATGGCCATTTCCGGGCAATGATGTATCTCCACTATTTATTCATCAAGGTCGATTAGTTTCTCTACCTTGTCTTGAGGATAAACCACATTAGTTGATTCCAAATATCTACCAAATTCTAATGAGAAAGACATTTCATCTACATTATAGATCACAAAAGTGTTAAATTTAACAAAAATATCTCTTTTTTATAAAATTTAGAATATTTAATTATTGTAATTAATTAATTTAATTTTAATTATTTCAATTAATATATAAAAAATATAATAATTATTATTATTAATTTTTTTTTAATATTCTATAAATAATAAAAAACATTTATTAATATACCTGAACATAAACCTACTTATATCAAAAAAATATTAATATTATAAATTAGGATACAGTTCATTATTATATCTCTAAAACACATTGTTAATTGATTGTTTACAAATATGTTAAAAGTTTTTATTTTTCATTCTATAATTTAAGATTTTAAACTATTTGTTTATTTTATTTAATAGTTTAAATTTTAAATTATTTTATTTAATTGACAGTTTAAAAGTTAAGTTGGGTTGAATTTGATTTTGTATAAAATATTTTTTAATTAATTAATAAATGTTAGTTTTGTGTTGGTTATTTGGAATTTAATTTGAATTTATTTATTTATATAATATTTCATATAACCATGGTTAATTGAAGTGTTATTTATGCTTTATTTTTTTTGTAAATTTGGGAGGAATATATCTTCATCATGTGCAATATATTACTAGGATTTAGTTGGGAAATTTAATAAATGACTTCACATAAAAAATGATTTAACAAAGAATCTGATAACCATCTATCTAAAACCCATAAACACTTATCACCTATACTTTATTATTTTAATTATTTCAATTAATTTAACGAAATTAAAATTTATTTTTCTAAAAAACTTAATTTTTTTAATATATTTTTAAAACCTTATAAAAACTATTTTTAAGATATTGTAAGACAAACTCCCCATATCTAAAACAAATATTGATATGATAGATCAGTATATATTTCATTATTGTCCCTTGCAAAATAGTTTTCAATTTTTTCTTCCAAATAGTTTTCAACTTTTTCTTCTTTCTATTTCTATTTTACTGATAAATAAAAAATCAAGATTTGGAAATGATATACAAGATTATATAGGAAAACCATTTGCTGGTCAAATTTATATATTCTTTATATTTTGATTTTAATAAAGTTTTTTTTAACAATCACTATATTTTTTAAATTCATATCATCTTCTTTATCCCCATAAATATATTTGTTTTTTCAAATTAATTTATTCATTAATATTCTTCTCTAAATATATATTCTGTTTATTTTATGTAATCTTTTCCTATTCATTATGGACGCTCAAATACAAGTGTCAGTTTACTCAATTGGGCTCTGAAAAAAGATGATCGACTTCCTAAGTTTTATTGGTTTCATATTATGAATTATATCTACTAAGTTCCACGCTGCATTGCCATGCATTCTACAGGTAAACTTATCACTAACCCTCTGCTCTTAGGGTTGGTAAATTATTTCTATCTTGGCATCCTGGTTTTCTAGGATGTGATTTTTATTGGTAAATTATTTCTATCTTGGCAGGCCGGTTTTCTGGGATGTGATTTTTATTGCATAATGTAATATTCTGTGCTTTAGTCTAGTTTCAAGCACGTGCACTTGTATTTTTATTGTTTAAGTTTGAAATATGGCTCCTCACTGAGTTCCTCCTGATATCAATTCTATTTGATTTTAGCACTCGCTTAATATTCCATAATATAATCTTGAAATAGTGGCTCCTCACTGAGTAATTATATTCATTGTACATCATGAAGCTTGACAAACATTTGATGTTTCTAACATTGGAGGTGTACCCACTGACAACTTTTGAGAAGTATCTCTCTAAGTGCTTTCATATCCAACCTGTACCCTAGAGAGAGAAATCTGTATTCAACGTTGCAGGTTGGCATGCAATACAATAAGATCGTGTCCTAGTGCAATTTTGAGATTCAGTGGGTCCATAGTGAAGAATGCATGTTCCATATTGGAGGTTTACATGTTTGAATAGGCAGGCATGTATATCTACAAAAAATATCATTGAAAAAATAGGTTTATGAAGGAAATTTTTAGATTTTCCATATTTAAAAAAATAATATTCAGTCATTTTTATTCTTTTTATAATGGATTCATCATTATTTTAATTTAAAAAATAAAAACTATAATGGCTGTATATTTTTCTTTAGAAATATGTACAATATTCGTAAAAAAAATATATTGCTAAACATTATTATAATATATATTAATATTAATAAAATTTGTAAATATTTTTACACTTTATCATAAATTTTCATATTTCAAATTTTCCTTGTTAAACCATTTATTTACTTCTATAATAAAGTTTGTAAGCAATATTTAAGAAGTAGAGTTTGTGGCATTTCCACACAACTACTTTTTGGAATTTAAAAGTGAAGTTCTTTTTTTATTTGTAAGTTAATCTTGAAAACAAATGTTGGTTTCTTTGGCCAACTCACTTGTTTGTGCTACTCAACTTTCAAATGGAAGAAAGTAAAAATGTTTTTATTTTTATTTTTTTAATAAATAAGTCGTAGATTGCTTGTTCACATACACCAAATATTAAAATATTTGCATGCTTTTAAAGAGTTGCTAAGAAACTTTCACAAGATATCCTTTATAATAGTGTGTAAGTCAGTTGGTTTGAAGAATAAAATACTAAAAAATGAAAAAAAATGAGTATGCCCTAGCATAAACACAAAAAAAAAATGGCATTAGAAGTAGCTTAGCCCTTGGTCACTCACTCTTAGATGAAACAAAAATAGAACGACTTTAAATTCAGCTTGGTGGATGGCCATTGAATTCTATACTATCATGATAGTAGAAAGAAGAGACATAAACTAAAGCTCCAACCTTAGAGAGGGAATAAGTGTTAAAGGGAGATGAGGTGTTGGTATTCCTCATAAGTTAGGTTGTGTCTTCCATTTTTCACGTATTCCTTATTTCTTGATTGTTCTTTGAGCATGCTTTAAACCTTAGATATATGTTAGCAACAAGTACTATTTTTCATTGGTTTGTTGTAGCACATCCTTAATACTTCTTAGTAGGGAGTTGTTCTTCACTTGAGAAAAACCCATGTGGCATGCTAACATCTCCTTTGTATCTAAATATAGGTTGAGGGTTAAATAATATGTTGTGGTATCTCTTGAGTAAAACCTTGTATTTGGGATGATATGATCCATTTTTTTGTCTAACTTCTTGTTGACAATAGCAATTGTGTACTCATGGACAATATCCTCTAATTTATCTAAATTATGAACAATGATTTCCTTGTATCAACCAACAAAAGCATAAATTATGCAGTGTGCCTCTACATTGCAACCTCAATTTCGACTGTTTCTAGAGGTTACTTCTTAGACCCTTTCATATAGGGGGTGTTCCCTTGCCTCTATACGTAGCTTGTGCTAGTTTGACCCCTTATGTGTATCCTTCTATTAGTGTTTCACCCTATATCTACTTCTACTTCCTCTTCCTCTTCCTCTTTCTTGAGTTATTCTATCTCGTAAACTAGATTTGACACCCTATAGTCCATGTTTACCTCAATGCATATAACTTCTTCCTCTAATTCTTTCTCATCCCTTCCCGAATTTATTATATTCCTCCAGTTCTTCTTGTGTGAAAGGATGATAATGTGAGAGGCCATTTTATGCTATGCTATCATCGTCATGAGTGTGATGCTAATACAGAGTTGGAAATCCATAAACTCCCACAACTATGGCCAATGAATCATGTCTAAAGAGGCCATCATCATGTACCATACTTGTAGCATCATTGCCTCTCGAGTTCTTATCTAGATGCATAATCAATTTGGTGCCAAAAATTCCAATAGAAACCATTGTTTTTCTTTGTAAATATCATATCTAGGCCCAAAGATATCTTTAATCAGGGGCATGCAATAAGTTCCATACATGCAATCCCCTACTATCATATAGCTATTAATGCCCACAACTAGTGGGATGATGGGTGAAAGTCAAAATTTCCTAACACTCCATCTTAGGAAGACACTAAAAATATTTCTTAAGTGATGTTAAGGTTGATTTTATACTAATATTGCTTAATTTCCATGTATTTTGGATTGTAATTTTGAAACAAAACAACACATTTTTTTACAATTGACAAATATTTTCCCTTCAGATTACTAAGGTTAACAAGAAATTATTTGTTATAATGTTATGTTGGTATTTTGAAAAAATGTTTAATAAGGTGTTAATTGCTTGGTCATATTTGGGTAACTTCCTTTCTTGTGTGAAGCTAACTTAGTGAGACTTGAAAAATCCTTTCTTGATATTTTAAATAAATCAAAGGTAGCTTACCCGGACTTGATTAGTAAGCTCCTTTCTTTGTAAGTTATTGGACATAGGGTTCAATTTGATCACCTTGCTCTCAATTTAACATCCTTGTTCTAATGTGTGTTAGGTTTTTTATGTGAATATATTTATTTCTTTTTCTGTTTCCCACATGTAACAATTATTTTGACTATAGGAAACCTATTTTAACTTCAATTTGTTGAACCAAGAAAGAAACCATCCTTTGTAAAGGTAAATATGTTAAATTTTCATTAGAAATAAAACTTTTTCCTTGAATTTAAATTTTAGAAAGTCCATATTTTTTTCTCTTCAATTTTTTTTTTAAAGAAATTTTTTAAATATGTCTATTACATGTTAGAAATAGATAATTCCAAATACATGCTATGATATGGTGTTGATGGTGATTCCCACGAGGAGATACTCAATATATTTTTATATTTATTCCTGGGTGATACTCAAATGATTTTGATTATTATGATCACACTAAAATCCCATGACATGCCAATTATGTTAATAAAACATAAATAAGCACTAAATTTTTACAATTAGATGTTGGTGATGTCCCTTTTAATGATGTCACTGTGATCATAGCCTTGATGATTTTTATGATAATGATGTTAATGATGTGATCACTGCCCAAGTTGGATCGACTGAGTGGTATGCTTTTTGCCTCATTTATTATGTGTACTTAGTGCCAAGGACTAAAAGTAAGATGTGTTAGTACCTTGACAATTAAAAACCCATTATAATCAATATGGACATTAAAAATGAGGAAATACATATTACCATATTGTAAGATTATACTCATGATAAGAAGAGGAATTATATGTTTTTGTTCATTTTTCTAGACCCCTTTAACATTTACAACTTTTTCTAATCAAGATAATTTGTAAATTAAGAAAATACCTAAAGATAAGAGTGTTGATACTTCATTTCTAGCTCCATGTCAAATTAGTGATACTCGTAGTGACGGTAATGAACTTATACTATATTTCTTTCTAATGATGGTGCTAGTGGACTACACCCAAATCAAATAGAAAAGAATGTATTTATATGTAAATGGAGTATGGGAAAATTTCCATTATTGATGACTTATTTACTACATCCTTGGAGGAGGATGTGCCATAATCAAGCATATTTGTTTTGAGACATATAGAGAGGTGTTTTTTCTTTTCAAATTTTTAGGGAAAAAATATAACAAAATTGATGCATCGAGTAATGATTGTGTTCTTTCTTATGAAGATGACTATAAATAAAGGAGGAATTCTATGTGTGTCATACTAGTGGATGTCAATATGATCAAGTGATGAAGAAAGTGCTTCATAATATTCTTCATTTTGTTCCCATCATTCCATGTTTCCACCTATTATTTTTGGGAAATAAATTCATGTAGTTTTTGGATTTTCATGCACATAATAGAAGTGGAGATGATTTTATGTATAATTGTGTTGATTTTAGTGATTTTTTTTTTACAAACGAAATTGATGGTGTTAATCCATTTTCTAGGCCAATTGTTAATTGGTGATTTTAGTTCATTTGTGAAGCTTATATGCATTTCCTCCATATGGATAGAACAATTGTTATATCAACAAATATTTGTTATGGATATTGATGAAGAAGAAGTGTGTGATGTTGACATTGATTATTATTTCAAAGTAAACCCCTTAACCTTTGAGTTTAAGGCACACCAAGCCTACAACCACTAATATTGTAGTAGTGTTTTCTCACAATTCAGAATTACCAATCCACTATGTTAATAGGCCTAGAAAATTCTTTTATACCTCATCTCACTCTCGCTTTTTACAATCTCTCAATCTCTTTCCATAATTTAGATATGAATGCAATGATCTCAAAGCCCTTTTTGTCAAATCTATTTACCTACACTAATGTACATCAATCTAATAGTATCACATGCATGTAGTCCTCTAAACATATCTAGGTGCTTGTGCACCTAACTTCGTTTCTAAATAATATTTCACACCTTTAATTAAATATTTATTGATGTAAACGATTTAACTAATAGGTTCATATATATACCTAAATATTTACTTTTTAAATGTTAATGACTAGATGCACAAAATGAACTCATCACAATAAAAACACTTTTAACATAATATATTGGTATGCTAATGCAAGATGTGCTTACATGATCACTACTTCACATGTCCAATGATACTAGACAATAAATCAAATTTCCTAACAATAAAAATATTCATAATGCAATATTAAGAAGCAAGTTCAAATAGCCTTAAGATGATATATGCTCTTTTATCTCATGAAGATAAGTGCACATAAATTTAATTCAATCAAGAAGTTGTGCAATGCACATTTAATCCATCACCATTGTTGCCACACCCTACCATTCATCGCCACTAGCAATTCACTCTTGGTGCTTGAGTGGTGCAGCTCACCATGGCATGGGACCATTTGATAAAACTAAATTTTGATCTCAAACGTCATAATAAAATGTTAAAAAAAAATACATTTATTGGTTTTTACTTCCATCATCAAATTTCCTAATAATCACATCACAACCCTCTAAAAATGTGAGTTAAGCTCTATCCCTCTTCCCAACTTTTGGTAAAGTGATTGTCTCATGACATGGCTTTAATTTGTAAAACCCCTAGGACTTCTCATGAGTATATAGTAACTAGTATACAACAAAGGATATGTCAAATCATGTATGAAATCCATTTTACGGTATTTTAGCACTAAGCAGTGCAATCTTGATTTCAATTAGGGATGTAGCATGAATTTCCACGATCTTAGATTGTATTGAGAAGATGGAATACCACAACACAATGCTCACATTTCCACAATTAAAGTTCCATCGATGTAATAAGATACCACATAAAAGGGTTATCCATCGAATGAAAACTTTATCCGCTCCTACGTCGCTTTATTGGGAGAATTGCAAAGTGCATATGGCATCAGGTGAATATATCAGGGACCACGTAATTCTTCGATGAAGTGATGTCTGCCTACCATCATTATCCTTTGACCAATGAACCTACACACATTGGTTTCACATCCAATGGACAGTTTGTGAACTATGAAAGTTCAGTGCACCTTGGGCATTACTTACATTAAGGAATTGTGTTCAGTGGTGTACCCCTTGGGAAATACAGACGTATTTAACGGATTCTTCCTTCGGCACCATTGCTAACTCTCATTACTGTTGCGCTGAGGTACCAGATTTTGACATCCACAACGTGGGCCAAAGTTTCTAACCAGCGCTAAGAAATGCTTCAACCTTATTAATACTTCGACGTAGATTGCGTGCCACCTTGGTCAAAATTATATTATTTGTCCGAGGATGCGATCTGAAATTGGCCTTATTACCAGCGGAACTTATAATAAACGAAATATGCGTTTCTTTGCAGCAGTCTCTTCCAAAATATGCCAGAGATATGATTTCTCCGCTGTTGGTTTCTTTGAAGCAGCGCCCCTTGTGCCGTTGGTCTTTGAAGTAGGGCCCCTTATGCAGCTGGTCACGTCGGGTCACCGCAGTTATATTAACCTGCACCATAATTTATTAACCAAGAAAAACCATGAATTGGTTTTCCCACCATTTAGCCACTTTGCGTGTCGAAATCAATTATTAAACAAAAAAATGTCATGTCTGTTGCAAGCCAAGGCCATTATTGAACTTGAAAATGGACACTTTTATATAAAAATCATGTGCACAAATTTTAATGGGGCCGACACAATTCCAATAACAATTTCTATTTGTTAAGTGTGAGTCTAAATATAGTTAAGAATAAATGTAAATATTTAAGTGTAACTAGGAGATTGTTAAGTGTGATTTCAAATATAGTCAAGAGCTAATGTAAATATTTATGTGTGAGTTTAAATACTGTTGAGTGAGACTGTAAATATTTTTAATTTTATTTTTTTCTCAAATATTCTTTTTGAATATAAAAAAGATTTAGAGAATATAATAAAAATCTCTTCTTTTTTTTTTATGGTAATGGATTTTCCTCAAATATAATAATGAATTTTTCTATAAATAAACAATTGAGAGTTGAACTCATAAGAGAAGGCCATTCTAGTTATTATTGCCAGTAATAAAGAAAATGTTGATCTTTTCTGTGTGGTTTTTTCCAATATCTTGTTGAGTTTTCCACATAGTTTTTAGGTGTTGTGGTTCTCAATCATTATTATTATGATTATTTAAATTAGATTTTTTTCTTTCTTTTCTTACCCTAGATTTTGTTGTTATTTCTATTGCGAAATATGGAGACTATAATGAGTGATATGGAGAAGCTTAATGGTGCTAATTTTACCCTTTGGAAATCTTATATATCCTTTATTAATCTGGAAGGATCAATGCTTGATGATTGAAGGAGTAGCAAAGAAACCCTCAACAATGGAAAATGAAGATTGGAAGAAGGCGGACAGAAAATCCATTACTACAATTCGACATTACTTTCCAAAGAATGTGTACTTTAATGTGTATGAGCAAAAGACAACAAAAGATTTATGGAAAATGTTGCATGACTTGTATGAGAAGAATATGACAACAAACAAATTGTTCCTAATGAAGAAATTGTATAATCTCAAGATGAAAGGGGGTGCCTCAGTTGTGACTTAAATGATTTTTATGTAATTAACAATCAACTTGCATTTGTCAAAATCACTACAATATTAGAGCCACATTGCTCATCTACTCTATGCCATATAGTTGGGAGAATTTTATAGTAGTTATTAGTACTTCAACACTTGTAAGGACCCTCAAGTTTAACAATGTGAGTGACAATTTAATGAATGAGGAGTTATTGCACAAATAAATTTTGAAAAATCAGGGAGGAGAAGTTCTAGCCTTATCTGATCATGGAAGGAAAATTGAACGTGATAGACGAGGGTGTTCAAAATATATAGGTAGATTAAAGTCTATGAATGGAAGAATAATTTTCCATCATTGCATAAAATGTGGTTAAAACAAAAAGAATTGTTGGATATGGGAAAAAGAGCAAAAATGGAAAAGGGAGCAAAAGGTGACCAACAACAACAATGAAGAAACCAATGTTGTTGAATCAGAAAGTGAGGTATTAATCACAGTTTCTTGTGAATATGCATGTCTTCTAGTCATGATAATGAATGTATTTTAGGTTCTAGAGCTTCCTATAATGTTGCTCCAAGTATTAAAAGAAAAATTCTTATAAATATGATATTATGGGTAAGGTTCAATTGGGAAATAAAATTCTTCATGATATTAAAGGAGTAGGATATATTATAGTATAGAGAAAAGGTGGTTCCAGTTTATTGTTGAAACATTTAGTGTTGGGTAAATTATATGCATAAGTCCCTGACATTAAATCATAACATTGGGGCTCATAAGATTCAAGATGTAAGCACAGGAAATGTTGGATCAAATCCTATTTTGGACTATTTTAACAATTACTGCTGACAAACTATTCTTAATCATGAACTATAGCAACTGAACACTAAGCATGTATAAAAGGAAGGAAAACAATATGTTGTAAATTCCACAAAGATGTCTCATGCACTAGGTTGATGACAAGGATACTCTTATGGTTCGGATCACATTCATTTTGTAAGATAAACTCTAAGTGTTCTTGCAATTCAAGAAAAAGTATTTCCTTGTCAATTTTCTTTAGTGGGCGGACTTCCTCTGTAGAGGATGGATGCGTGAAAATAAAACAAAAATACAAGGAAATTTAGTTCTACAACTAAACTTGCTAATTAAGAGAAAATGAAAATAACACAATGCATGTTAGTGAATGAGGGCCCTACCAAACCTAGCACATGTTTTGAGAAGACTTGCAAACTAAGTGATTACTTCAAGCTAGAGACAAAATATCAACAGTCGATTATTATGAGATGAAATAAGATAATACAAATGTCTAAGCATATATTCCATTCCCTAGTACACTAATATTCCTTATACCTTCAATTCCAAGCTACTCCTCTATTCTATGACGTACATATACAAAGGAGAGAAATGGACTCAATCAAAACAGATTCCTTCAAATCAGAATTGTCTAGGCATAATTAGTTTACAAAATATTTGGTTTCTCATGTTTAATGGATCTCGGTTGCAAAAGTAACTTAAGATATTATTACAATTGATCATAAAAATGTTGAGAATAGGTTGATTCCATATCCTTTGTTGGTTGGTTGCAGACATTTGCCAATAACATTATAGAAGAGGGGCGTAACTGTAAATTTGAGCAAACACAATTTATAGATCCACCCATACCTCCCAAATAATTTACTATTTTGGAAAATTGCTTGTGTTTCAACTAAATGGATGTGTTCTATAAAAAATTCATGTTTCGAAATTTCGAAATTCACCTTCATAAACACAAAAATCGAGGCGAAAGTTTATTTTTTGTCTAAAACTCTTTCATCAGAGAAAATTTTAGCCTAAAAGTGCCCATGAAATTTTCATGTAATTTCCGTGTCATAATATGTAAACAAATCAAAATCCTTTAAATTTAGAAAGAGGTACATGTAAATATTTTGGAGGGAAAAGAAGAAAAAATATTTATTTTTAATTGTATTTTTGGCTTATATCCTTACATGTTTATTCAAATTTCAAGTGTAGACACTTGTTGGATGCGGAATTAAATTCCACATTCAACGAGTACCCATTATATGTACTTTTGAGAAGACCCACATTGATAAAAATTAAAGATACATTAAAAAATTGTGGTGAACACACTTTTTTAATGTATCTTCTATTTTTATCAATGTGGGTCTTCTTAAAAGTATGCATAATGGGTATTATTTTGATGTGGAATTTAATTTCGCATCCAATGAGGTTCTAGACTTGAAATTTGAGTAATCCTATAAGGAAATAAGCCAAAAATACAATTAAAAAAACATTTTTATTCTTTTCCCTCCAAAATTCATAACTCCTATTTTATTATTTTATTATTTTTCCTTACGAGCCACTTTTAGGTGGAAATTTCATTTAATGGCTAATTTCAGGTTGAATTATAGTTCCTCGGCAGGAGGTCCACACATGTACCCAAACATGAAATAATGAACATAAAACCATTTTTGGGGATCTTTTCATCAAAACACATGTATTAGATTTTCTAAATTCATCTCCATCAGCCCAGGAATTGCACGAGAAAATCATTGCTAAAAGTGAGATGAACTGAATTAAGAACATTTTTCATCGACGAGATTAGTATAAATCCTTAATAAAACATCGGAAGAGAAGGAAATTATAAAGATTAACAACATTTTACTCATTAAGCTTGTTAAGCATGTAAGTATGGGTGAATGTAGTAATAGGCATGGTAAAGAGATGCAAATATAGGATAAAAAGGAGGCCACGGACAATGTAAACAACATTAATTTGTTTATCCAACATCTCCCCCATGCTTGAGGGTTGGCATGTCTTCATGTCAAAATGTGTAGGACACTTATCAAATCCATAATCCAATCCCATTTTCTGCCATGTTTTCTTGTGAAAATACACCCACTAATGAATGAAGAAATTATGTATGTTTCTAGTAGAGCCCAACTTATTCATTGTTTCTTCTATAACATGACTCAACATAAACTCTTCTAAATCCTTCCTTACTTTTTCATCCTAATGCTTTAGTAAAAAATTCTTTGGCTGTGAATTTGAAACAAAAAGGTCACCTTTTGCGTACTTCTTTTCCCAACACAAAAGCTCTGTTATTTCTTCAATTAATTTCTATAATTTATTTAAAAACGAAGATGCACCTGCATTCTTACTATACCTACTCTGAATAGGTACAGGAATACTGAAAAATGATGCTCTACTATTGGACCTTTGTTTATGCCCTGAGGCCTGTTGGAACGGGGTCCCTAGTTGCATTTGTTATAGATATTCTAGCTACGTTTTTGATATATTTTTGTAGTAATTGGTCTTGCGCAAGGGCTTTGGGGAGGGTCAAAGCCCCGAATGTATTGTAAGGGTCAAAGGGTAGACCTAGAGTCCTCAAACCATGGTTTGTGGACCACAGGATAACACAAGCTATGATGATATAAATAGATGAATAGTTTGAGTCTAAGGGTAAGTAAGTAAGTAAGATTGATGCTACGTACAAACTATTGAGATTTGTTTTGGGTAGCTTTGGGTAAGGACTTTTGCTAGCTGTGTGTGCGTAGATACTCAGTCCTGCAATGTGCGGACCACGCTGGCTGTGTGCGTGGGCTATGACTCGACTACAATTATATTTGCGATATATGAATTAGCTGTGATTGTGATGTTTTATGGTGATAATTTTTGATGCGCACATGGATGCAAAGGTGTTGATCATATCAGTTTAATAATAGTAGCTTTGTTTATGTTTACATGCTGATTATATTGTTAAGGGCTCGATAATAGGCTTGTTTCTGTGTGAACCAAATAGAACTCTACAATATCTACTTTAATTACCTACTCTCTCCCAGGGTGCAGAAACTTGGTTCCAGCACCCACCCATACTACTTCAGGTGAGACCTTGGCCTGCAAAAGTAGGTCATTGCCGAAAGGGCCAGTCGTATAAGGGTTTGTTGGCAAACCTTAACTCTGAACCTAGGTCAGGACCCCTCAAGCCAACAAATTGTTCTATTGTTGGGACCAAGAGCATTTTGAAAGAGATATTGGTAATGCCACGATGTCGTTAGAGACCTGGGAAATTAGAGCTCGAAGACTGGTTCGAAAAACAGATTCAGGAATTTTATGGAAAAGAGAATCACAGCACAAAGCTAATAGCTAAGAAGTGGAAGAACAAATATATTTTCACAAAAGTATATGAAATTTTCTTTGTGACTTTTGCGTACGAGCTCAAGGAGTGGCTAGCATGGTGGGTAGAATTCCAAACGTGTTGGAAGGACCATCAGATTACGCAGTGGACTCCGGAATTGATTCAACAGTTGGATAAGGTTGACAACAAAATCACCCGAACTATAGATCATTGAGTGGATATTGTGCTAGGAGGATTTGTAACATAATTCATAGTCAATCAGTTTGTATCCTACTCTGAGGTGGAGCGGAGGTTCTTCAAAGGATTCCAAGGTAGGTTCTTGCGAACATTGTCGTTACTAATCAAAATATTACTGTGGGAAAAGGGTGTTTTTTGCAGCCACATCGAATGAATGACCTCTTATCAGAGTGAGAGTACAACAATAAGTGGTAAGTACTACCGAGTAAACCGAGAAGGGGATAGATCCATCTACAACCCATTAATGGAGTTGACTGCTCACGAGGGAACTAGTCCTCCGGCTACACCATCGTCGAGTCAACATAAGGGAAAGAACCCCCCTATACCTCCGCCACTAGCAGAAGAAGATTTGGCCACACACATGAAGCTGCCCACCTTCAAGGGTATAGGAGACGAAGACATGGACCGATTTTAGTTCGTAGAAAAATCAATATGGAATGCGCAGAATGTTGCTAACGATGTTGTAAAAATGGTGCATCTATCCCTTGCCTTTGAAGGAAGGGCCCTAGATTGGTACATGGGGTATGTAGGCCAACATATGGATCCATCAATACAAGAGATTAAGAATGATTTAAAACAACAGTTTCGGAAGACTAAGTCCTACGCTCAACTAGTGGTTGACTTGAAATACTTTAGACAAAGACCCGCTGACTTGGTATGGGAGGCTGATCAATGGCTAAAGAAGGTTATCAGAGATGGGGAATTTAAGTATGAGGATAGACAGCACAAGGAATGGTTCTTCGCCATGCTATTACTCACCTGCATGGACCTATGGGTCAACAAGCAATTGAGACACACGAGAAATCCTTGGAGATTGTTATGAACCTAGAAGTTGCAGCAAAAGATGATGACCAGTTTTGGGTACAACATATCCAGGGAAAACTGGAGGCAATGCACCTCAAAAACTAGAATTTGATGAAAGAACAAGGAAGAGAAGCTAGCCCAGAATTATGGTGCATAAGATGCAGGGTGTCAGGCCACACCAAGGATCAATACCCTCTGCTGGTGGACTACATGCAGGCTGGGGGGCCCAATCCATTGCGCCCTAAAGAGGCCGCGGGGTGAAGCAGTCCCATGTTATGGTGCGCTGACTATCGTGTAGCTGGACTACATGATATGAACCACTACCGCCGTCTTGGTGCCTATGTTCTAGAGTTGAAGCAACAATGGTGTTGATTTTTCTCATCGATGGGACATGAAAAACACAACTACTGGAAATATGACTTAATGATAGACCGAGGAAACTTGTACAGAGTACAGGCTGACCCTACTTCACCACTATCTCCCTCGGGACGAGGTGGAAGCGTAGGTCGGAGAAGAGGGAAATTGATCTGTTATAATTATGGATAAGTAGGACACTTCGCAAAGGACTATTTGAACCCTGCACGACAATCTTACAGATATTATAGATAATTTGATCATGTGATCAAATATTGTCCGATATTGATAGAAAAAATGTAGTAAAAAAAACATACGCCAATGAAGAATGTGCAAAGGGTTAAGGCAGAACCATGCGATGAGGGACCCAGTATTAATTTCATAACGCGTAGCGACGTGGCTACTGGAGGAGCTGAGGAAAGAGCTGCGACTGAACCCCTTATCCGAAAATTTGTTATCAAAAAGGAAAGCTTGGACCTATAAAAGGAGAAAGAAACCTTCATAAAAGCTCGTAAAGACTTTACCAAGGATGAGGCATCTACATCCAAGCTCCAACAAACCTAAAAGCGAACGAAAAAGTTAAGCCATTCCTACAAGCATGTATGAATTTGCTATGCAACCAAAAGGGAGTAGAAAATATTTAAGCACTGATAGAGAGTTGCGCAGAAAAAACTGACCCTCCAATAGAAGTTAAATATGTTCACAACCTTTACAAACATAATAAATGCACTGGTCGCGAAATGTGGTTAACGACGCAGATTGGTGATTATGAAATGGATCAGGTCATCCTGGATTTGGGATCCGATGTGAATGTCCTACCCAAATAGACATGGAAGAGGATGGGACAACCTAAGCTGGAATGGTCTGCTATACATATGTGCATGGCTAACAAATAGAAGATCAGACCGTTGGGGAGACTATCAAAGATTATGGTAGATATCGCAAGGGTTAAGGTATATGTGGATTTTGAGGTAATTCAAATTGTAGAAGATGCAGACCCTTATCCTGTGCTTCTGGGACTGGATTGGGCTATAGACATGGGAGGCATTATCAACTTGAAGAAAAGGAGCATGGTTTTTTAGAATGAGGGTACGAGAGTAATAGTCCCTCTAGACCCAACAGAAGGAGAGTGGTAAATAGAACCCGTGCGAGAAGGAGAAAACGTGGATCATATCTATAGACTAACCGCCCAGGAAGAGGATTATATTAATCCTACGACTAATGATATGCTTTGCTGGGAGAAAGATAGTGAATGCCTCTCTAACTCCAATGGGGAGATTGAGAATTGGCAGAATAAGTTACATGACGTATATGTGTTGTGATGTCTTAGGATCATGAAGAGCTTTTAGTGTATCTCCTCAGAGGTAAGAGAGATTCCCTACTTTGATGGTTCTTGTGGTATTAGGAATTTTCTTAGAACATTCAATGCAAAAGGCCCAAGGGAGGGAAGAATGTGGGCACTTAACCTAGCCATCTGTGTGACTCCTGCGCGGTGGTGGGAGACTCATAAGGAGACGTTTCAAGATTGGGAGGAATGTCGCAAGATGATGATCCTACAGTTTGAAACTCCATTTCACCTACGCGTGGAGAATTTCCTTGGCCAAGGGGACCTGCGCAAGCACTTGGCCGCATGGATGGAGGTGTGGTGCGAAAGGACCGGGGACGAATGGGTCCACTTATTCATTCATGCCTTGGGGCCAATCCCCACCGCATGGTATTTGGATGCAGAGCTACAACAACGTACCCACCATAGGGATACCATGAAGGATGATTTTTTGGAGACGTTCAGATTGATAGGTGTAACTGAGGCATTAGATAAAGCCCTGCAGGACATAGATGCCCTAGTATTTGCTGAATCACACCCTCGTGTTGATTATGGGGCACTAGCTTTGGATACACAAATGCAAGATATTGCTAACTTCCAAAATCTATCAATGGAGGAATGTGATGAAGACCCGCGAAATATCACTATCCCTGAATCAGAGGGTGAACGTGCAATTAATGGACCCCCACTACAGACCGTTGATGTGACCAAGCCTCTTACGTTGAGGGAATTAAACATTGGAATAGAAGAACTACCTAAGTTAGCTAATATTGTGGACTAATAGGATGAAGAGACTATTGGAAAAGTTGCAGAACTTCTCACAGACCCCCAGGACTTGTTTCCTACAAAATTCTCAGAATTCAAGGGTATTACGGGGGACCTGGGGTCATGTGAAACACATTAAAACCATATGCATGCCCTATCAAGCAACGAACTTACCTATTTAACCCCAAGTATAAGTAGAAAGTTAGGGAAGAGATTGAAAAAATGCTAGCTGCAGGTATCATCGAACCGGTGGAACAGTTGGATTGGGTAAGCACTATGGTGGTCCAAGAGAAAAATACTAAAGGAGAAATAAGAATCTGCATCAACCTGTGTAAGTTGAATGATGCCTGCGTGCATGATCCCTTCCCTACGCCATTTTCTGATGAATTCCTTGATAGTGTGGGAGGGAAGGAAGCATAATCATTCACTGATGGGTTTTCAGGCTACCATCACACTAGGATCGCACTGGAAGATCGCAACAAAACTATGTTTGCCATCGAATGGGGATTCTTCCAATACATCGTCATGCCATTTGGGCTCAAAAATGCCTCTTCCATATTTTCATAGGTAGTGGTCGCAGTATTCAAGGAGTTCATTCACAAGTTCTTGGAGGTATATTTTGATGATTAGACAATATTTGGATTGCTAAAGAAGCACATCTCGAATCTGCGCATGATGCTGGACACCTATAGAAAGCACCAGATTTCCCTAAATATTAAGAAGTGCATATTTTGTGTACCTTTCGGGATCTTGTTAGGCCATATAGTATGTCGGCAGGGACTGATGGTTGACCCCACCAAGGTAGCAGTTATCATCAACTTAGCAGTCTCTACAACTAAGAAACAACTAAAATCCATCCTCAGGCACATGGGCTACTACAAGAAGTTCATTCAAGGGTATGCACTAATCACAACATCCATGGAGAAGTTTCTAAAGAAGGACGTTTCATTTTTTTGGGACGCAGAGTGTCAGAAGAGTTTTGAGCTACTCAAGGAAAAGATGGTCTCTGCACCTATCCTCATATTTCATGACTGGGCAAAGGTTTTTCATGTCCATGTGGATGCTTCAGGGATCGCCCTTGGATTTTTACTTACCTAGCCCAGGGAGGGGAACATTGACCACTTGGTTGCATTTTCTAGTAGAAAACTCTCTAGCATGGAGCGTAGCTACTCCACTACTGAACGTGAAGGGTTGGAAATGTTGTATGCCCTGTAGAAATACCGGCATTATCTGCTGGGATGGCAGTTCAAGATGTTCACAGATCACTCAGCATTGAAGTACCTAGTCAATAAGCATGTGTTGGGGGGGGGGAGATTTGTCGATGGCTAATGCTATTCCAAGAATATGATTTTGAGATCATCGTAAATCTGGGGAAACGAAATGCTGGACCAAACCACTTGTCCCGAATCGAGAGTGTTGAAGAACTAACCAACCTATAGGAAGGATTGCCCAATGTGGAGTTATTTGCTATTAATGTGGTCGATGTGCACTTTGCCAATATTATTCAATTCTTAACTACGGGGATGGAACTTGCAGAATATTCGGTACAAGATAAAAAAGAGTTGGTAACTCGCGCAACAGACTTTACCATCATAGAAAGCCACTTGTATAAGTTGGGAGCTTATGAGGTACTACGAAGATATGTTCTAGAGCATGAAAGATGATCCATTTTAGCAGAAGCCCACAGAGGCGTAGCAGGAGGTCACTACGCAGGAAAAGCAACAGTGCAGAAAATCTTAAGAGTTGGGTTGTGGTGGCCCACACTACCTAGTGAATCTTATGACTATTGCAAAGCCTGCGACACATGCTAAAGGATAGGACGACCGTCGCGTAGGGATGAAATTCCCTTACAGCCATAGATGGCCCTACAGGCATTCAATAAATGGGAAATCGACTTTGTTGGGCCCATCAACCCACCATATAAGAAGACAGGTGCCCACTACATCATCACTGCGACTGATTATGTAACCAGATGAGCGGAGGCGCAAGCTGTGAAAAATTGTATTGTAGATACTGCTGTGCACTTCATTTTTTAGCACATTCTAACCAGGTTTGGCTGTCCTAAGATCTTGATGAGCGATAGAGGTGCGCACTTCGTTAAGGAACAAATGCAAGCCTTGACTGAAAAATTTCGAATCCACCATGTAAAAAGTACCCCATATCACCCACAGGTAAATGGAACGGTAGAAACTTTTAATAAAATTTTGGAACAAGTGTAGACCAAGATCTATAATGTCGATCGAAGCAATTGGGACATGCACATCCCGTCGGTCCTTTGGGCCTATCGGACAACGTGCAATAAATTGATTGGGATAACACCATTTTGGATGGTTTATGGAAAGGAGGCCATTATGCCCATGGAGTATATTGTTCCTAGCTTGCACATCACAGCCTTTACGAACATGGTGGAGCTCGATATCATGGAGGAATGCTTAGCGCAACTAGTTGCCTTGGAGGAAGATCGATTTATTGCTAACTTTCTATTAAGTCCCTATATTAATAGTGTAGTCCCTTATTATGTTAGTGTATCCCCACTTATTGTTATTTTTGTACCCTTGTAACCCCCATATTGTTATTATTGTGCCCTTACATTATTATTGTTAGGTTGGCTAGGATTACATTGTGGCCCCATGGACTCTTATATATAGAAAGGAGGTTTTGTCATTTGTATCATCCAAGAATTTTTCATTCATGTAATGTATTGGAGGTTTCCCCCTCGAAGTGTCTTGTTTCTAAGGCATTGATATCTCTTTTATTCTATTTTTGGAGCTGGTTTCACAACATTTGGTATCAGAGCTTTGGATTCTAGGGTTTCGCTGCTCCAAACATGTCATCGTGGAATTTTCACTATAAAATTTTTTATACAAAGGTTCAGAAGCTGAAATGTTTAAAGTGCGAAGCCAAAATCTGGAGGAAAATCATCACAAAATTTTAGAGCTCGGTTCGAAATATTTTAGGAGATATGATCTGGTGAAGTTAGGGATTTTTGCAGGCTCCTGAATTTCACTTAAAAAGGTCATCGCGTAATTTTCACTATAACGTTTGTTCTGCGAAGGTTCAAAACCTGAAATTTTTAGAGTGCAAAGCCGAAATCCTGAGGAAAATCATCACAAAATTTCAGATTTTGGTTCACAATATTTTCAGAGATATGATCTGCGGAAGTTAGGTATTTTTCAGGCTCCCGAATTTCATCTCAAATAGGTGATCGTGGGAAAATATTCATAACTCTCTCTCTGAGCATCGGATTGGAATTCTATAAAAGTGATTAGAATTACACGGACTGTGGTTTCCTATCTATAAATTTCATAGCCAAAGGAGCAAACAGTGACACGTGGCAATTCGTACAAGTTCGCTCTACTAAACCAGTCCATAATTAGGTCATTGTGGGAGATTGGACAAAACATTGCCTTGAAGAATCCAAATGAAGTCAGACATGTGGAATTTTAAAGAAGCTTCAGAGTACTACTACAAGACTGAATTTCAGATATTGAGGATTTGCAGGTATAGATATAATTTAATTTTAATATCAAGCTCCTCAAAAGAAAGAAAAAAGTGTGTATTTGGTTTTTAAAATTGCATAACGTTTGTTTGAAAAAGCAGTTTGAAGTGATTCCAAGGGAATATTTTAGAATTTTTATTAGTATCGGGTTATATAATGCCTCAAAAAAATAATTTGATACCCATTAAGCCCTCAAAAAGCTATACTATGATGCATGAAGAGGAAGAATTGCAGTATGTGTTAGTATGAATCTTTCGTCAAAAAAGACCACTTTAGCTACGCATAACAAATAGCCCTAACATCGATTATGGCTGCCAATATCTTTAAACCTACAGTTAGTTGATCCAAATAAATCTGCACAAATCCAGATCTATGCATAGAAAGACATTAAGCAGTAAAAATGAAATGTTGCTCCATGCATCCAATAGATAAGACAAGAACAATTTGTTTGAAAGAATTTTTATATTAAAGGGGCACCTGAGAGGAAAACAAGAAAGGTGTTTCCAATTCTCCTCAATGGGATGGGTTCTTGAACGTCCTCAGCATTTCAAATCTAAAATTTCTCTCTCTTGTTGGTGTAGAAAACCCAGACAAACATAGAACTCAAAGGGAGCTCACAAAGCAAAAATGGAGAATGTGACAATGATAATGGCTCAAAGTCAGACCAAGAGTATAGATCTTGAGTGATCTAATGCAAAAAGGTGACTAATGAATGGGAAAACCCTTCTATTTATAACAAAATATTAGGGCGGTCTAGAACTTGGTGTATAAATAAAATATTATTAATCAAATTCTAGAACCACCCTTTAGGAATATTTTATTATATTTGTTGGAGGGAAAAGGATTTATGACTTGGGTCAATTCCTTTATTTATAAATAATAAATAAATAAATGATTTATTTATTATTTTAAGGAAATGGTGGGAATATAATTAAATAAATAATGATTTATTTAATTATTTTTAAATGATTTAGTCAAATTTAACTAGGAATATTATTTAAATAAGGATTTAAATAACTTATTCCTAGGAAACAATCAAACAAATAAGGATTTATTTAATTGATTTCCTTGTTTTGGGTTAAATATGACCAAAAATATAAATAAATATAGATTTTTTTATTATTTACTTTTGGGGTTTCCTGTTTAGACCATAAACAACTTAATAAAGGTGTTTTACTAAGTTATTTTACATAGTGAAAGAAATTTTACTTAGGGTAAAATTGGTCTTACATGGTGTACTTGGGTTCATCTAATGATAATAGGTTAGATGACCAGAAAATGGTGTAACAGTATGAGATATCAAAATTACGGTACCAAGTGCAACAAATTTCGATCTTACGAAGAGCAACTGAAGATGACATAGATGGTTTAAAAGTAGAAATGGAGGCTAAGTTGGATGGTTTTAAGGATCAAATAATAGCTAATATGGATGATAAATTAGTGGAAGATCACATCGACCATCAACAACAAGTTCTCCAACTCTCAAAGGATAACCTAACTTTGGTGCAGAATCTAATGAGACAACAGGAAGATCAACATCACATCGAAAGAAGTTCTCAAGTATTACGAAACAAGAAATTGAAAGGTACATCAATTTCGCAGTATCCTCTAAAGAAAGTGTACCCCCTGTAGAAGATTCCACATGGGAGTACGAGAATTCTAATACGCACATCAAGAAATAACTGCCATCGAGGACAACACTTGTTTGAAGGAGAGGGGCAGCGTTAAGGGGACTATATTAATAGTGTATTCCCTTATTATGTTAGTGTAGCCCCACTTATTTTTATTTTTGTACCCCTGTAACCCCCATATTGTTATTATTGTGCCCTTACATTATTATTGTTAGGTCGGCTAGGATTACATTGTGGCCCCATGGACTCCTATATATAGAAAGGAGGTTTTTTCATTTGTATCATCCAAGAATTTTTCATTCATGTAATGTATCAGAGGTTTCCCCCTCAAAGTGGCTTATTTCTAAGGCGTTGATATCTCTTTTCTTCTATTTTTGGAGTTGTTTTCACAACATTTTCATCAGCAAGTTAGAAGGCTCAGGAAAAAGAATGGAATGATAGAAATATTCAGTAGAAGGTATTTTTGGAAGGAGAATTGGTCCTACCATATGATAGCAAGTTTGTGAAACACCTGGGGAAGCTCTGTTAGCACTGGCTAGGCCCCTATATGGTACAGGAAATCATTGACGGAGGAGTTGTCCGGTTAGCTACATTGCGTGGTGATATCGTACCGAGATATGTTAATGGAAGTCGGTTGAAGCCCTATCGGGACTCCTTCGTGCCGATTAAATGATTATATGGTCGGAGAAGATGTATTCGAAGGAATACATGCATGCACGAGGAAAAGTACAGGCAGGACCGTTATACGCATAGGGGTCAACCACAAGTCAGGAAGTTCAGGGAGGTGCACAGGGGTCGATCACAGGTAAAGAATCTTTGGAAGGTGTACTGGGAGCGTAGGGGTAATACACAGCTGCGAAACCTAGCCATTGGAACAGTATCGTGGGTAAAAAGAAAAATTTACCATTGGAAGGAGCGAGCAGTAGGCAATTAATCCGACGATTTCCGAATATTTTCTACCTTTTCCTTGATGGTAAGTTTCAACTAAGTTTCATTCGACCATTGTTCACTATTCAATGCTATAAATGGAGGCAGGCAGCTCCGAATTGGGTTTCGCATGTCCTGAAAATCTTGTGCCTTGTGAATTGCCGTAACTATTGTGCTATGTTCATGTTTGAGTGTGCTATCCCCTCTGATAGTAGTAACCCCGAGTTTGTCTTCCAAGCGAGAATGACTATAAACAATCCCGCTAAATCATCACATACCGTGGCCTCTACTTAGCGAGCATCCAATGAAGTATTGGAGGTCACCCCTGAAGTCGAAGAAGTCGTGTCCACACCAACTAAGGGGAAGCAGGTAGAGAAAAATAAGAGTAAAGGGAAAGGCCAGGAGAAAAGGTAGGGAAGGGCCACAAAATGGGCTGGGGGGAAGCCGTGCACCTTCCCTTGGAACGTGAAATCTCCCTAAATGGTGCCTACGGCACACTCGCCTAACCTATCAAAGCAACCTATGTCTGCACAGGAAGAATCTTGGCTCACTGCCCCAATCACTTGGGTACCGCCCTATGTTCGGCCCCAAAGGCCCTCAGTGCGCACGCCTAAGAATCTTGAGGGTCTGCGTTCTTATATGAAAATTCCACTAATTCCGGGTGAAGCCCCCATAATTGGAGAAGCATACGACAAGCTCTCCTCAATTAAGTTTGACAATCATGACCTTGCCAACCTAGAGGCCTTCCCAGAATTGGCACCTGAGATGTACCTTGAAAGAGTACTAGAGGACAACGTGCTAAGGGTCATACCAATTCTGTGGGCGCGCGGGTTATAAAAATTTGGATTACTAAACTTGCTATAGATACCTCACTTTGGAAAATAAAATATAACTGATCAAGTTGTGCGACAGCTGCTAGCCCTGATCCATGATGGTAGCTTGTGCATCCAAGACTGCATTCCCCTTGATGCCGCCCTAATTCACCGCATTACTGGTCTCCCCATGGAGGGGCCAAATCCCATGGAATGCGTCGGCAAGAAGTACGAGCAACAAACCACCGGCAAGGTGTGACAATACTACCATGTCGAGTGTGTTAGCCCCCCTATAAATTTTTGACAAGCAAATAGGGGGCTAAAATGTGATTGAGCCTTCAAGGAATGCATTTCCCTTGCAAACGCATCATCCTTGAAGCCTTTTTGTGCCTTTTGTCCTTTGATGAAATCCCCTCTACTGATTTCCATCATAAAGCCTCTCTGTTATGAAGAAGAATGCCCAAAAGGCCCTTTTCCCTCTTATTTCCCCCCACTTAGCTTCTATTTTGCCTCCCCTTCTATTTCCCTTCTTACCATTCAAATTCCCTTAAAATCCCCTTAAAATTCTACCCTTACCCTTTGTTTAGCCATATTCCCCTCTTTCTTCCCTATCGTTACCCATTCCCAACCTTGAATTTCATTTAAATGGGCCAAAAAACCCACTTTCCGACCATATAATATGCCTAGCCCCTTTTTACGCTAGCCCCTCAACCACTTCCCACACATGCCCGTGCGCTAAGGCCAAGTGTTTAAGCCTTAAGCGCTAATCGCATCGGAAGATCGGGTCGGAGCATTAAAATCCTTTGTAACACTGAAATGCTCCGATGCGATGGGCTTTCCACGTTGAGACCTTTGCTCTCTTCTCCACCGTTGATCTACCATAAAGATCCGACGGCGGAGCACTAATCGCACTCCCCGCCTAATCGCAACGTTCAATTGCATTTCCCTCCAATTGATCGCAGCCCCGACTTCCGATCCTCCGATCTGGCCGTCTCCCGATTACATCCCAGCCGTCCATCTGTTTCACGATCCAATGGTCACCGCTCCTCACGCCTAATCGCAATCGCATGTCTGATGTTGTGTCCCCCGATCAGTCCGTCGCAAACATTTGCGACGCGATTAATCGCTCCACCCCTCCGATCTCTCGATCGTAACCCCTTTTTCCGATCTTCCGATTGCGATTACCGTATGGGTCCCACCTCATACGATTTTTCCCATCCATTTCATTACATTTCTTCCATTTCCTTTATATTTCTCCCAAACACTTAACCTTTGGTTTTTTCACTAATCACCATTTCTTCCGCCATTCTCCATTATTCCTGCTATTTTCACTGTTCCGCCACCGTTCCTCCGGGTCTCTGAAGCATTTTCTCCGCCACCCCCACTGGTTTGTAACAGGTTTATTTTAAATTGTGCAGACAGCACAGAGAGGTATTTTCAGCATTGCCAGCAGATCAGCGGAAGGTTTCAAAGGGATTAATGCTTATCATTGATATAATTTATGTTTAGCCCCGCAAGGAAAGGACTCAAGCACAGTTTGAAGACTTAAGCACACAAAGAGTCTTATCTATGTTTAAATATCAGCAGAACGTTTTCTCCAGACATGTCACCTTCCTACAGCAATCTCCATGCCTCCTCGAGCCTTGAAACGATTAATTACACTGACTGAAGCTCATTTAAGACAGTCAGGTAGCAGTGATGGAGGTATGGAGTGGCCGCAGACCTTCACCCAGTTCATTTATTCAGAAGGCCACCAGAGAGTCCTAACAACCGGAGTACTACACGAAAGACCAGAGGTCAATCTCAGCCTGACAGGGTCTTCTGAACGGTCTACCAAGTACTTACAGCGAGTGCAGGTGCCAGATATTAATGCTTAGAATTAATATAGGATGGGCCTCGGCTCTCTTCATCTCCCGAGTGTTAATGCTGCATTCAGTGCTTCACCTACCTCCCCTGCTCTTTTTCTGTTATAAAATCCCTGAGAACGAATTGTAAAGGTTGTTGTTCAGTTGTTGGGCATTTGCTGTTAGAGGGATTCATTTCGACTGTTAGAACAGTCTTGGGAGGGAATAGCAGAGTAGTTGTATGTAATAGGCTGGGAGGAGAAGTTTGGACTGTAACAGCCATGGAGCTTATTGTACATGACTGGTTTTGCATCAATTAATCAAAGCACATTTCACAGGATCCTGGTCTATTACTATTGGTGATATTTTTCTAACTTTGTTTAGTTCATTTACATGCTGTTTCATGTTCTGCTAGCTTGCGTCAAAAGTTTGGCATGGGATTTACCCTTGTTAGGTACCCTATGATCCTGCTCTCCTTGCCATTTATGTTTCTCTTCTAAATGTGTTATCTGAGGGTTGGTTACAGTCAATTTAACCAGTGTAGTGGATGATTATTGCCTGCTCTCTGATGTATGAATTGAATGGATCAGTTCTTAGATGTTCTTGTTGGGTTTAAGCTGGGAGGTTTGGGAACACTGGGGATTAGAGCTAGCCCTGTCCACTAGGATCCTTGTGTGACCAGCTGACCTTTCTAAGATCCCTTTGTTAATCTTATCTCTGTTTTCCCTTGGAGTTGCTAAAGCATACCTAGAGTTAAATGACCTCTGGTCCGATCTATAAGCTGCCCCTTTGTCCCTCCATTGAAAGCTACCTTTGAGTATGTCCAAGCAGGTCTAGAGTTAAATGACCCCTGACCTGATCTATAGACAGAAAATGGGTTGTTTTCCTTCTTTCACCTTCTCCCCTTAATGTTCCATCCCATCATCTATCTAAAAAGATCCTTTAGTATAGATGACTTGCCCTCTGAAAGCCTTGGCTTGTTGTTGCAAGTAATTCTCCTTTCATGACTCCATAGCCCAATGGATGGCATAGTTTTGACTTATCCTCTTTACTGAGATATCCTGCTGCCTAGTTCCTTTCCTCCCATTTCTTCTTAGTCTATGATCTCCTAACCAACCCAGCAACCCTTCAACCAAATCATTTTAAAACCCCTTGTGCTTCATAACTAGCCTAATATCTCATTTTGAGCTTCAAAGACATATCATTCTTTGCTCTATTTGGAGAGATCCCTCTCCGGGTCCAGGAGGGCTAGATCCTAAGGCCCAAAAGTGGTTCTAATGTTGGCTCATCTTTTGGTCTTGCCAATCTGGCCAAAACATGGGAACCCCAACATAATGGCGTCTCCGTTGGGGACGAATCTGAGAGTCAAGAACTGCTAATATTTGGTCTATTTCCCATTGTCGTCACCAACATAATGGTGACTCCGCTGGGGACAAACCACTGTGCCTTTAGATTGGCTTTTCATTGCTGATGGTGGACAGCATCCTGCTTCAAACATTCATATACATCCACCTGGCGACTCCACACTCCCTACGATCCAAAGACCCAATGACTCCACTGGTGAAGAACACTGAACTGGTTGAGAATAAGCAGTAGCCTTCTTTGCAAAAGCATGAACCCAAACATGGACAGGGATTCAAAGTATGATGCTTTGTGCGATCAATTAATTGAATTAACAGAAACATTTGGTGAAGTGCTAAAGATGTACATGGCTAATATGAATGCATATGATGATTATTTCGAGCAGCCCATGCATCTTTCAGAGCAAGAACAAACTAAAAACCAAGAATATGAGCAAGACATGTATGACGCTCAAGAATCTATAGAAGATTAGGAGGTTAGTGATCAGGAACTACCTGGTTGCGTACCTATGCCTTGTGTTACGCTGAGTAGATAATATCAGAACCTAATAGCGAAAGCTAATAGGGAACGCTGCCTTGAGGAGACAAGAGGCCACATAGAGGAGGCAGAATCTGATGAAGAAGAAGAGGCTCAAGTAAACATCTCGCCTCCAAATCAGCTAATACAAGAGAAAGAGGATTGTTGTGCTTCTGTCCATGATGAAAGGGAAACCCCTCTTTTGACAGAAGAAGAGATTGAACAAATATTAAATCAGCAGTCCACCTCTGAAGTCTTCTGTAGAACACACGCTCCTGCTCAGTCATTTTGTGAGTTTGATGATTCAGATTCAGAAGACTCCTCTGTGGATCAGGACGAAGAAAGACCTGTTGTGCGCCTAGAATGGTTGACTTGGCCGAGCCAGCCTATTTATGACACTGAGCTATGACAATATAATAGCAGATGAAGATTCTTTGAATCTTCATTCTTCTCTACCACAGATCATCAGTGAGACTGGAAACCAGCGGCCTTCTTTTTCAGAAAATGAGGAGGAAATCAAAGAAGAAATTTGCGAGCAGGATGAAAGCAAAGAGCCTTCCCTTGAAAAAGAGGAGGTAACAGAAGATATCCCTGCTCATAAATGCGCAGATCTTTTCACGGAGCTCGGTCCAGTAGCGCAAGACATGTTAGAGCTCGAGGAGGACTCGACTGTAATATACGATGAGTCCTCTAGTTCAGAAGATGAAGGAGACACTCTACTCCAAGAGAGTCTCATTCTTGATCCAGTGGAAGAAGAAGAAAGCCTGGTTGGAGCCTGCCTGCCAGATATTTATAGCCAGGTATCTTTTTATGATCCTTACGCACATTTCCTGCAAACGTATAAAGAAGGATCAAGGGTCTTGTTGAGTAGCATGTTGCAAACAGAGAGAAAATTTTTCAAAGCTGCTGATATTGAGCAAAAAGAGTGGGAGCTGCCCTGCCTATCTAGCCTGCTCAAAGATTTGAGCAAGAAAGACCAGTCATGGGATCACTTGATGGACTGGTTACATTGGAAGACAATGTTTGTAAGCTAGATTGTAAATATTCCAGTTAGAGTAGGGTAGGTAGGAAAAGCTCAATAAAGCTCATTCTATGAGCATGTAGATTAGTTGTTTCAATTTCTGTCTTAGAATGTAGAGAAGAAACCTGCTAGACAGTCTAATCCTAGCAGGTAGTAGTGTAGGTAGAGAAACATATGAGACCAACAGTCTAATCTGGTCTCATGGAGCAATAAGGGTAGAAGTAGAATAGGTTTATTTTCTTGTTGGTAAATAAAAATGATGTAAAGGGTCTACTAGTTCAAATACACCCTGAAAGAAGAAAAAATGCTAGGATTGTATTATGGGTAGGTAGCTGTACGGGAGAATGTTACTGCTGATGTGATGTCTTCATGGTTTGTGGCAGCTGATCAAAGAAAGAAAGGATGGTTCAAGCAGCAGGCATCTGGCCTACACCAAAGACCATCTTCTGAATTCTTGACTTCTTCAAGAAGAAGCCATCCCCATGTGGAGCCACTGTTAGCCCCCCTATAAATTTTTGACAAGCAAATAGGGGGATAAAATGTGATTGAGCCTTCAAGGAATGCATTTCCCTTGCAAACGCATCATCCTTGAAGCCTTTTTGTGCCTTTTGTCCTTTGATGAAATCCCCTCTGCTGATTTCCATCATAAAGCCTCTCTGTTATGAAGAAGAATGCCCAAAAGACCCTTTTCCCTCTTATTTCCCCCCACTTAGCTTCTATTTTTCCTCCCCTTCTATTTCCCTTCTTACCATTCAAACTCCCCCAAAATCCCCTTAAAATTCTACCCTTACCCTTTGTTTAGCCATATTCCCCTCTTTCTTCCCTATCGTTACCCATTCCCAACCTTGAATTTCATTTAAATGGGCCAAAAAACCCACTTTCTGACCATATAATATGCATAGCCCCTTTTTACGCTAGCCCCTCAACCACTTCCCACACATGACCATGCGCTAAGGCCAAGCATTTAAGCCTTAAGCGCTAATCGCATCGGAAGATCGGGTCGGAGCGTTAAAATCCTTTGTAACACTGAAATGCTCCGATGCGATGGGCTTTCCACGTTGAGACCTCCGCTCTCTTCTCCACCATTGATCTGCCATAAAGATCTGACGGCGGAGCGCTAATCGCACTCCCCGCCCAATCGCAACATTCAATCGCATTTCCATCCAATTGATCGCAGCCCCGACTTCCGATCCTCCGATCTGGCCATCTCCCGATTACATCCCAACCGTCCATCTGTTTCACGATCCAACGGTCACCGCTCCTCCCGCCTAATCGCAATCGCATGTCTGATGTTGTGTCCCCTGATCAGTCCGTCGCAAACATTTGCGACGCGATTAATCGCTCCGCCCCTCCGAACTCCCGATCACAACCCCTTTTTCCGATCCTTCGATTGCGATTGCCATATGGGTCCCACCTCGTACGATTTTTCCCGTCCATTTCATTACATTTCTTCCATTTCCTTTATATTTCTCCCAAACGCTTAACCTTTGGTTTTTTCACTAATCGCCATTTCTTCCGCCATTCTCCATTATTCCTGCTATTTTCACTGTTCCGCCACCGTCCCTCCGGGTCTTTGAAGCATTTTCTCTGCCACCCCTGCTGGTTTGTAACAGGTTTATTTTAAATTGTGCAGACAGCACAGAGAGGTATTTTCAGCATTGCCAGCAGATCAGCGGAAGGTTTCAAAGGGATTAATGCTTATCATTGATATAATTTATGTTTAGCCCCGCAAGGAAAGGACTCAAGCACAGTTTGAAGACTTAAGCACGCAAAGAGTCTTATCTGTGTTTAAATATCAGCAGAACGTTTTCTCCAGACAGGTCACCTTCCCACAGCAATCTCCATGCCTCCTCGAGCCTTGAAACGATTAATTACACTGACTGAAGCTCATTTAAGACAGTCAGGTAGCAGTGATGGAGGTATGGAGCGGCCGCAGACCTTCACCCAGTTCATTTATTCAGAAGGCCACCACAGAGTCCTAATAGCCGGAGTACTGCACGAAACACCAGAGGTCAATCTCGGCCTGACAGGGTCTTCTGAACGGTCTACCAAGTACTTACAGCGACTGAAGGTGCCAGAGATTAATGCTCAGAGTTAATACAGGATGGGCCTCGGCTCTCTTCATCTACCGAGTGTTAATGCTGCATTAAGTGCTTCACCTACCTCCCCTGCTCTTTTTCTGTTATAAAATCCCTGAGAACGAATTGTAAAGGTTGTTTTTCAGTTGTTGGGAATTTGCTGTTAGAGGGATTCATTTCGACTGTTAGAACAGTCTTGGGAGGGAATAGCAGAGTAGTTTGGACCGTAACAGCCATGGAGCTTATTGTACATGACTGGTTTTGCATCAATTAATCAAAGCACATTTCACAGGATCCTGGTCTATTACTATTGGTGATGTTTTTCTAACTTTGTTTAGTTCATTTACATGCTGTTTCATGTTCTGTTGGCTTGCATCAGAAGTTTGGCATGGGATTTACCCTTGTTAGGTACCCTATGCTCCTGCTCTCCTTGCCATTTATGTTTCTCTTCTAAATGTGTTATCTAAGGGTTGGTTACAGTCAATTTAACCAGTGTAGTGGATGATTATTGCCTGCTCTCTGATGTATGAATTGAATGGATTAGTTCTTAGATGTTCTTGTTGGGTTTAAGCTTGGAGGTTTGGGAACACTGGGGATTAGAGCTAGCCCTGTCCACTAGGATCCTTGCGTGACTAGCTGACCTTTCTAAGATCCCTTTGTTAATCTTATCTCTTTTTTCCCTTGGAGTTGCTAAAGCAGACCTAGAGTTAAATGACCTCTGGTCCGATCTATAAGCTGCCCCTTTGTCCCTCCATTGAAAGATACCTTTGAGTATGTCCAAGTAGGTCTAGAGTTAAATGACCTCTGACCTGATCTATAGACAAAAAATGGGTTATTTTCCTTCTTTCACCTTCTCCCCTTAATGTTCCATCCCATCATCTATCTAAAAAGATCCTTTATTATAGATGACTTGCCCTCTGAAAGCCTTGGCTTGTTGTTGCAAGTAATTCTCCTTTCATGACTCCATAGCCCAATGGATGGCACATTTTTGACTTATCCTCTTTACTAAGATATCCTGATGCCTGGTTCCTTTCCTCCCATTTCTTCTCAGTCTATGATCTCCTAACCAACCTAGCAACCCTTCAGCCAAATCATTTTAAAACCCCTTGTGCTTCATAACTGGCCTAATATCTCATTTTAAGCTTCAAAGACATATCATTCTTTGCTCTATTTGGAGAGATCCCTCTCCGGGTCCAGGAGGGCTAGATCCTAAGGCCCAAAAGTGGTTCTGATGTTGTCTCATCTTTTGGTCTTGCCAATCTGGCCAAAACATGGGAACCCCAACAGAGTGCAACACTTGAGGGTTCATAATCAACACCATTGACGACCCTAAAGTGCGCATGGGTACCTTGCTGTTGGCTTGAAAAATGATGCAAGTTCTAGGCCACGACTATCCCTACCTATGTGATTCAGCTTGCAGGACGCTGCGAAAAAGGGGTATGCTTTAACTAATCACAATTCCTCTACAATGAGTTTCAGGAAAACGTTCGAGAGGCCCAGGATCATGGGATGGCATTCTGATACTCTTGGTTTTTTCTCTTAATTGCATTGGTTGCATGGGAAGCCCCTAAAGGATCGATCCTCCCTGAGCTTGAACCAGATATGTGTGAAGGGGCGCGATATGAAAACTTATGGGACTCAAAAGATGAGTAGTGTATTAAGGAAAAAAAAGAATTTTTGGTGTTATTTTAGAGCGTGCTCATAGCCACAATTCACTCTCGGCCACGCTTGTCGCCGACAGTCTACGACAAATACAAGAGCATCACAGCATTCCAGGTCACGATGCACAACATGCAGATTCGGGGCCGTAAGGATCCAGCTTGAATGTCACTGCCTTACATAGTCGCCGATGAGGAAATCGACCGACTCATAGCCACTTGGCCACTGCACTGGAGATTGGGATTCAAATCAGCTACGGCTGACACTGCTGGTACAAGCATAGTCCCAAAGACCCCCACCCCATGTGATATCACAAAGAATTTGGAAGGCCATGGCTTGGAAGGCTCCACGAGACCGAAGGTTCCCCTAGACACAATGCAGGGCGTGGAGAAGGACTCACAGCAGGACATGGAAATCGAGGGTCTAGCTATGTAGGGTATGGGTTCCCCACGTAGCACAAAACAGACAGTCGAACCTCTCAAGGGCCAGTGAATGAAACCGCGAGCTACAAGGCCTGGTAGGGAGATTGAGGTTACCTTAACCAAGGAATATTTGGAACAAATCGCAGATCTGATTACCCTCGCTTCAGAAGACAGCTGGCTTGCCTTGGAAGAGAAGCAGAAGGCAGCAGTCACCACATTACTGTCTAAGCTCCAAGATTTGTAGCTCAAGGTAGATACCCTGTAGACGAGCGTGGTTCAAGAAAGCCTGCCTCTAGAAACTAGCACTGAGTTTATCGTCATGACTAAGAGCCACCTTTTCCCCCTTCCAGATGCAACAATCACTCTTAGTCCACCTGCCTTATGCACACAAGTCCAAGCTTGCGTATAAGTACATCTAGACTTGGCCCAGCTTCCGCACGAACTGCTGCAGGTTCTTTGCACATCCCTCTTTAAGGAAATCCAATGCAAATACTGCCAGGTGCATAGAAAATACTACTGAGGCATCCCAAGCACAGGTCACATGCATCCTTGCCACCGCGCAAAAAATCGAGTTAGAGTGTCTGATCAACAGACTCTGGGTAGATGTGATTGAAGACATCCCGACCTCTACCACCCCCCAAGCTAAGATTTAGGGCCTTGTCGAAGCCATGAAGGCTTCTCATACCAAGATCCAGAATGTCAAAATCGAGATGGAGTAGTAGATTCTTGCGTTGCAGGCTAAGTTGCAGCCGAAAACGCCTCCTGAGGTATGCACCCAGAGACCTGTGCTAGTCACAGAAACCATGAACACCATTATAGCTCAGATCTCTCAGGGTGTTGATTTGCTTTAGACAAATATGCAGCTATGGTCTAAGGTGCAGCGTGACCCTCTCCTGCATGAATTTACCCAAGAACTATGCCAAAAGGAAGAATAATTCGAGCAATTGGAGGCTACTATGCCCACTCTTATCCCCGCTCAACACCTGGCACATCTGCACACTAGACATGCGCTCAAAGATGACTTGAAAGAGCTTCAAAAAAAGATTAACGTTCTGAGTGACCACGTCAAACCATGGGCCGATGAAGCCCTCAAGATATCTTAGGACTTGGATGTGGCAGTCAAACAACTGAATCAGACCCTGGAAAGTGTCACTGCTGCTACTGAAGGCCCAACTTCGCAAAAGTTGGTGGACATTGCACAAAATGCTGCCATGCAGAGCGGAGGAGTGTTGCCCCCTTTGTTCGATGCCATTAATAAGCTCCAGGCTAAGATGCAAACCCCACAGCCGCTATGACTCAAGACGAGTCACAAGATTGTGTTGGGGGCCTCTTGGAACGGGATCCCCTAGCTATGTTTTTGATATAATTTTGTAGTAATTGGTCTTACGCAGAGGATTTGGGGTGGGTCAAATCCCCCAATGTATTGGAATGGGTTAAAGGGTAGCCCTAGAGTCCTCAAACCATGGTTTGAGAACCACAAGATAACGCAGGCTATGATGATACAAATAGATGAAAAGTTTGAGTCTAAGGGTAAGTAAGTAAGTAATATTGATGCTACATACGAAATGTTGAGATTTGTTTTGGGGAGTTTTGGGATAGGACTCCTACTATCTTTATGCATGGAGATCCTCAGTCTTGCTGTGTGCGAACACCACTGGCTGTGTGCGTGGGCTGTGACTTGGCTGTGACTTGGCTGTGATTATATCTGCGATATATGAATTAGTTGCGATTGTGATGTTCTGTGGTGATAATTTTTTATGCGCACGTGCATGGGAAGGTGTTGATCATATTCGTTTAATTATAGTAGATTTTTTTATGTTTGCATGCTTATTATACTATTAAGGGCTTGATAATAGGCTTGTTTCTGTGTGAACCTAATAGAACTTGACGAGATCTTCTTTGATTACCTACTCTCTCCCAAGGTTTAGAAACCTAGTTCCAGCACCCACCCATACTACTTCGGGTGGGACCTTGGCTTGTGAAAGTAGGTCATTTCCGAAAGGGCTAGTCATATAGGGGTTTGTTGGCAAACCTTAACTCCGAACCTAGGTCAAGACCCCTCAAGCCAACAAGGCCTGACTTCTACAATATGATGACCACTTTTGAAAACCACTGACTCGTTTCTAATCACACTCTCAAGGCGATCTAAAAGTTCCTTTTCCCAACAAGAACCAAAATTCAAGTCTGCATTTTGATGATGCTAGACCAAATAAATCTCTTTTATTTCTATTATAGAGCCACCGGTAGTCTTTTTTATACACTTTCAATATAGGCTTTGCAATTTTTTACTAGCTAAAGTCTACACCATGCAAACAAATTTCCATTTTTAATATCGAAACCACCTTATGAAATAGCCATGCTCTACTGCATATTTACTTTCTTGGAATTTACAGCAAGGCCACCCTTGGCCCTGGTTTACCTTGGTCCCAACCTCAATCTGTGTGTAAATGCACCCAATATTTCTCGTGCCAATCATATTCACATCCGGGAAATCTCACACTTCCCTTATTCTATGTTGGCAGATTCAACCAAATAGGTCTGGTTTATTTTTAATATCTCAATTCAGTGAATTGAGATATTAATTCAACATTCCCTTTATAGCTATAACCGAAATAATAAGGTTTCCACATCATGCGTATTAAACCCTCGGTATTTTAACTATTATTCTCTGAACCTTATAATAATAGTCCGACACTTTATAACCAATTGACGTTGCAATAGCCCTTTGGCCCCGGGCCCCATTAGGGGAATTTTGAGGTCTAAAATGGGCCTCATAAGAAAAATGTACAAAAAAAATAAAATTTATAACAACCAATAGGATTCAAGATGATGATGTCAACCATGGGGGATGATTCACCATTTTTTAAATAAAAGGGTAAAAATATTAAAAATTAATAAAATAATAAAACTACTTTTTCAACTCGTATTTTCAACTTATCTCCCAAAATTTTTACTCAAATTTCGAGTGGGAGTACTCATTGGATGCGAAATTTAATTCCTCATCCAAGGAGTACCCATGTTGCATACTTTCGATGAACTCTACTACACAAAAAATGAGAAATACATAAAAAACGTGATTGTAATCACGTGTTTTTATGTATTTCTCATTTTTCGTGTAGTAGGACCCATCGAAAGTATGCAACATGGGTACTCCTTGGATGGGGAATTAAATTTCGCATCCAACAAGTACTCCCGCTCGAAATTTGAGTAAAAACTTTGGGAGATAAGTTGAAAATATGAGTTGAAAAAGTAGTTTTTCCATTTTCCCCTCTAAAATTTGATGATGTCATCAAATCTTATTTGATTTTTTCCACTATTATTTTATAATTTCCTTAGGAGGCCCATTTTAGACCTCAAAATTCCCCTAATGCACATATATATCAATAGACCAATCAAACGCATGCACCATACCTCATTTATTGTTCGCACACCTCGGTCATCGTTCGCACATCTACAGCAAGCGACCATCGTCCGATGGCCCTTTTTCAGATCAACGACTCTCGGCAATATCGCTCACCGTCCTGGTATGATCTATAACGCGCGATGGCGCAGTTTAAACGGTATTTTTCCAATTTCGTTCAGGGATGCGTGTCAGCAGCTCTATGGAATCGCTCCCAACTCCTCAAATACCGCTCACCGTATAAAGGTGGTGCGATGCAACCCACCGTTTGCTCTAAACCACTGTTACTGTTCATCGGGTCATGGTTCCACTTCTCTGCTCCAGGTTCCACTCAGCTTCTGCTTCTATATAAAAAGGTTCTTTTTATCTATTTAATCCGACGCAGAACTCCGCCCATACATAACCCTTGCGGCTATGTTTCACAGTGCTCACAAGCCTTGGAAAACTACACATACTTCCACGATAACTTCAATGGATCCCGACGGACATGGTCTATCATCGGATCCTTGGCTATTATAGATTCAATTACTCTCATCAAGAACACACGTATAGTCAAGGCACATACAATCAAAACACAACACTGACAAGAAAGCTGCTTCCTTCAATGACACACAGTATTCATTAACCAGACTTAAACCCCCACCATGATTTCTCAATAGGGGTTCAAATTTAACTTCATACGCAGAGACTCATAATTACAGAGAATAATAAAAAAACGCATGAACACGCAAGGTATTCCCACACAAAGTTAAGCAAAAAATTCACAATTACACTGAGGTAACCTCCTCCCACGATTCGACCAAGAAGACATGAAATCACACATGGGACTTATAAACAATTCTCCAAAATAGATATATATATACATACATATACAGGTGATAAATCTCAGCTGATTCTTACAATTTCATGACAGGCCAGATATTCAATTCGGTGGCCATTATCCCCTACTCTGTTGCCAAAGAGGTTCTCTACCTCTCTAACTCTCTCTCTCCTCCTCTCTCTGTCCTCTCTCTTGTTTTTTCTCTAACCCCTTCAGGGTTAAATTTGTACAAACAGTTCAGCAACTCTTAGTATTCCAATTCATGAATCTAGACTCAATAACTGAATTAATCTTAAACTGACTCTTCGTATTCCTATCTCAACCAATTCTCATGTTCTCAAAATGACTTGAGAACAACTACAATTTCCTACCAAATATTCCAAAATATTAATATTTACAAGAAATTCAAAGAACATGGGACCCCCTATGTCTACTTATGTACAAAGAAACTTTTGAGCCTATTGCTCCTGCATCAGACTCCCAAGCTTCAAAATTTTCATGGTCTCCTGATCATGTGCTCCTTCTCTCTGCCTCCAGGATCCCATACTCGGTTTTTCTGTTGTCCATCAGCTTCATCATCCTTCGGCTGATCTTCTCCAGGCTTCCAGACTTTGTTCTGTAATCTGCCCCCAAATATGCTTTCACCATCTGCCATTGTCTTTCTCCTGCTAAAACTCCCCTGCTTTCCTGCTACTGTCTGTTTCTCCTGAGTCACCCTCATCATCAGTCTTCTAATGTACTCAATCTCCATGTCCATCTTATCTTCTAGTTGGAAATTATCTTGCCCTCTGCTGCTGCCTTCAATCTCTGTCACTGCCCATATTGCTGCTCTTGCTGTCTCACATGCTATTAACATGTTTATTTCTTCTTCAGGTGCCATCCTCCATGTTGCATCTGCTGCCACTATGGGTGTTGCTGCCTCCACCATGGGTGTTGCTGCAACACTTTTCTTTTGTTCATCATCTGCAAATTCACTCTCAGAAAAAAATTCACCATTTAATTTCCCACCAGCAGTGACATACTTCTCCAGCCTACTAGTAAACAGAATTAGATTCTGCAATCTAGTATCTACTCCTTTCTTCTTCATAGCCTCAGGCATCCTTGCTCCAGGGTCTGCAATCCCTTTCTCTTCTTCAAATGCTCTTAGCAACCAACTCAGCCAATTCTCCTGTGTTTGTTTTACATCTTCAACATGCTGGAAGTTAGCTTCAATATCTCTTCCTTCTTCTTGGGAAATCTTCAACAATGGCCTCTCATCCTCTTGATGGATCCTGGAAATCCAATCAAGTTCTCGGAGCTTTTCTTTCTCATATTCTGTCAGCATGGAATGTTGATTCTTCCTCACTTCAGCAGCTTTTAAAATCTGCTCTTCAGGCTGGCTTTGGCCTACCCAACTAGCCAACTCTTTTCTGTCAATAACATTGATAATTCCTTGTATATGAGACATGGTTGTCTCATCCTCTTTCAACAACAGTTTTTCTTCTCCCAAGAAAATTTCAAAGGATGAATTGTCTTCTGCATCACCTGTACACATAAACAAACTGTCAGTGTTAAAATCATGAGACCCAATGGTCTCAATTGATGACCTAGTCACCAATTCTTCTCCCTGCATTTCTAGGTCTGGTTCAAGGCTCAGAATTTCTCCATCATCTTTTTCTTCAGCCGTCAGATTCATCTCCGCTGCTCCAATCACCATGCCCAGATGCTGGTCCTTCACTATTTTTTCAGCCAACATAGTTTCCTTCTCATTCATTTCTATGACAAATTCCAACTGTTGTTCTTCCTCTTCCTCTATATGGTTAACACATGAATCATTAGCAGTAAAGTTCCAGTGCTTCAATGTCTCCTTCTTCTCTGACAACACATCAGTATGTTGTGCAGAACTCCTTTTCAAACCCTCTGTCAGCACCTTAGCATGCTGATCTGCATCCTCCAGGAGACTGTCAGCTAGCCTCACCTTTCTTCCATCATCTACTTCCTGAACTCCATCCATGAAGATCTTCCTGCCTTGCTTCCCTAGCAACTTATCCAATGCATAGGTCCTCTGCTTTTCCAATTCTCTTCTCTGAGAATCCAACCTCCTATATAACTCAACAACTTCCATAGGAGTAGATTTCGGGAACCTTACACAACCTTTTATGCCTCTGCTTATTCTTGACCAATCCTCTGTTGGCCCTTCTCTCTCAGCTTCAAAATTCAGTTGGATATCTTCATTTGAACCTTCTGTCTTCATCTCTGCCTGAGACCTTACTATCCCAGCATTGATCTGAACAGATTTCAGATTCAATGTCTTCTTCTCACCAACAAAATCTGAAGCTTGTTCATCTTCCAGGGGTGTACCTGCAAACACACACAACTTTTTAGTTTTCAAATCACAAAACTCTTCAGTCTTGGCTTCTCCCTCAAGCACTTCTTCTTGAATAGGTTTGTACATGGAACCTTCAATTTCCATCCTTGCCTCAAGAACTTTGGTTCTTCTTCTTCTGTGGATTTTTTCATCACTTCACATTTGTCAGACTCAAGAACACAAGCCCTCACATCATCTGGACTTGTCCAATAACTCAGGAATTCCTCAATGATTTCCTCCTCAACAAGACAAGATTCTTGCTGCCTCAAGTCTTCACTATGTCTCACAAGATCTCCTGCAGGTCTCCACTCTTCATCTATGTTCTGTTCTGCTTCAAAAGCAGGAATTTTTTCTTTCAACTCAGTTGCTCTGAGTTCTTCTCTCAACAGGGAAATCTTCTTTTGCCTCAACCTCATATGTAATGGTTTCCATTTCACACTCTTCCTCATGAGCCAACCAACTCTCTGGCTTTCTTCTATCCTTCTCTTCAGTTCATTAAACTCTTCCCTGATCTTAGCTAATTCTTTCTGCCATTCTTCATCTGTGGATTTCTTCCTCATGCCATTTTCTTTTGCATCTTCACTCATTCTTTTGTTGTGGTTTCTCTCAGAACCTCTGCAATCTCTGCAGTCTTTGCCATGGCTCTCATTAGCAATTTTATTCTCTAGGAGTTCTTCACTCACAAGCTGCATTAAGCCTCTGCAACAGCAAGCTCTCTTGCTGCAACTTACCTCACCAAGCTTCTCTCCTGAGCTCCGGCTTTTGGCAAGTACTGGTCCCCTTCTCTGCAGGAACCTTCTAGGCTTCACTCTGCAACTTCTCTCAATAACACCTCTGCTCTCTCCTCATCCAACCTCTGTTGGGAATCTTCTAGGTTCTGCCACACTTTCCTTTACTCAGAGTCCCTTGTTTGACTCTTCTACCACTGCTCTCAAAGCTGTGATCTACTTCTGCTGAGATGTCTTCAATTGTCTGCACTCTGGCTTCTGCAAAAAATCCTCCAACCAGAGCTAAACATTGCTCATCTTCTCTAGAGAACACTGCAATTGTCCCCTTTATCCAGCCTCTAGCTGAATACCAGGCTCACTATCTTCACTATCAACTCTGTCTTCAATTTTCAGCAACCATAATTATGCAACTATAATTTCAAATCAGATTAAAGTTAATTACTTGCAAGATCATGATCATGTCCTCCACTCACTCCACAATCCTGTTCACTTCAAATATGCATGCTACATGTCAGGCTTCCAAATCTACAGTCTTCTGTCAAACAGATTTAAACTTCAATTTCTTTCTTGTTCAGTGCGTGTGCATTTCCAAAACAAATTTTTAGCGAGCTCACTAAATTCTAGCTTTGATACCACTTGACAGCGAGGCCACCCTTGGCCCCGGTTTACCTTGGTCCCAACCTAAATCTGTGTGTAAATGCGCCCAATATTTCTCATGCCAATCATATTCACATCCGCGAAATCTCACACTTCCCTTATTCTACATTGGCAGATTCAACCAAATAGGTCTGGTTTATTTTCAATATCTCAATTCAGTGAATTGAGATATTAATTCAACATTCCCTTTATAGCTATAACTGAAATAATAAGGTTTCCACATCATGCATATTAAACCCTCTGTCTTTTAACTACGCGCCTAATCACAATTCATGTGGCCCCCACTTTTCATATTCAACATTATACACACACCATAATATCTCAATGTATATAATATATGCAATTCATTCACACAAATAACCCGAATTCATTACATATATCTCCCATCCTATGTATTTATCTCTGAACCTTATAATAATAGTCAGACACTTTATAACCAATTGACGTCGCAATAGCCCTTCGACCCCGGGCCCACATATATATTAATAGACCAATCAAACACATGCACCATACCTCATTTATCGTTTTTGCACCTCGGTTATCATTCGCGCATCTACAGCAAGCGACCACCATCCGATGGCCCTTTCCCAGATCAACGACTCTCAGCAAAATCGCTCGCCGTCCTGGTACGAACTATAACATGCGATGGCGCGGTTTAAATGGCGGTTTTCCAATTTCATTCAGGGACGCATGTCAGCAGCTCTATGGAATCTCTCCCAACTCCTCAAATACTGGTCACCGTATAAAGGTGGTGCAATGAAACCCACTGTTCGCTCCAAACCACTGTTACTGTTCATCGGGTCATGGTTCCACTTCTCCGCTCCAGGTTCCACTCAGCTTCCGCTTCTATATAAAAGGTTCTTTTTATCTATTTAATCCGACGCAGAACTCCGCCCATACATAACCCTTGCGGCTATGTTTCACAGTGCTCACAAGCCTTGGACAACTACACATACTTCCATGATAACTTCAATGGATCCTGACGGACATGGTCTATCATCGGATCCTTAGCTATTACAGATTCAATTACTCTCATCAAGAACACACGTATAATCAAGGCACATACAATCAAAACACAACACTGACAAGAAAGTCGCTTCCTTCAATGACACACAGTATTCATTAACCAGAGTTAAACCCCCACCATGATTTCTCAGCAGGGGTTCAAATTTAACTTCATACGCAGAGACTCATAATTACAGAGAATAATCAACAAACACACGAACACGCAAGGTATTCCCACACAGAGTTAAGCAACAAATGCACAATTACACTGAGGTAACCTCCTCCCACGATTCGACCAAGAAGACATGAAATCACACATGGTACTTATAAACAATTCTCCAAAATAGATATATATACATACATATACAGGTGATAAATCTCAGCTGATTCTTACAATTTCATGACAGGCCAGATATTCAATTCGGTGGCCATTATCCCCTACTCTTTTGCCGAAGAGGTTCTCTACCTCTCTAACTCTCTCTCCTCCTCTCTCTGTCCTCTCTCTTCTTTTTTCTCTTACCCCTTCAGGGTTACATTTATACAAACAGTTTAGAAACTCTTAGTATTCCAATTCCTGAATCTAGACTCAATAACTGAATTAATCCTAAACTGACTCTTCGTATTCCTATCTCAACCAATTATCATGTTCTCAAAATGACTTGAGAACAACTACAATTTCCTACCAAATATTCCAAAATATTAATATTTACAAGAAATTCAAAGAACATGGGACCCCCTATGTCTACTTATGTACAAAGAAACTTTTGAGCCTATTGCTCCTGCATCAGGAATACTTCACTCCCTTCAATATTAATAACAACAAATTGGTGTACAAAAAAGCATGTCTCTTTTTTCTGTGGAGTTTTATACACCTCCCTCCAAATCAACATCCTTAAATAAAATATCTAGAATTCTAATAGATTATGATATTTGGGAGTGATTGTTAAAACTATGGGTTGGAATTTCTCCATGAGAACACATTGAATATGCACTAGGAATTCCAACTTGAGGTATAATGGAGGGGATAGGAAAATATACTTGTATTTGACTGCTTAGCAATACAAGTTTCAGGTTCAATCACACTGCCAAATAACTGAGTTAGGAGGAAGATAGATTTTGAACCACCTTCCAAGAAATTATGTGTTTTAGCTCAATAACTTTATCCAAGCTCTCATGAAAATTGAAATTGGGAATATGAAGCTCCTCATCATACCAAATAGAGTCTTTAATATTTTTTTCTTGATGTCATCATATTTTTCTTCAACGTCTCCATGGCTAGAGAAGGAATCCTCAAATGAATCCTATGAGATATATCTAGTCCAGGAGATTGAGATGGTGGGAACTTACTAATATAGGAATGTGTATTTCATCTATACAAATTAGTTGTATTATTTTCCTCGAAAATCCATTATTTAATCTTCATGACTAAATAAACTCCTCTTCAATGGATCATTTCATAGCTATTGACTGGAAACAACATTGGTATAGCCTTGGTTATTTCATTGTTTTCCTTTCCCTCTGTTAAGTTTTATCTATCATCACTCACAAGAAGAGCTTCACTTGAAACCTTGATATCTTCTTCGGGAGGTGGGACAAATAAAGGAATGCGACCCCTCTACCAATCATGAAGAACCATCCTTTCAACAACCATTAGGTTAGGTTCTCCACTCTTTAGAATATTGTCGACTATATTGCAAAATTGAGAAAGGAAATCTTTGTCATTTATCCAATCTTTCAAATTGTAGGATCTTTTCAGATTCCCCTTTTCACATGATGAAGAAAATTCCCAATATTTCATAGATGCACCTTGCATATTTTCAACATGAACCGCTCCCTTTAACAAACTAGATGTTTCTGAGTCGTGGTTGTAGTAAATAACCCTATGACAGTTAATTAAGAAGATACACTTTGCAGGAGTGATAAACTGCCATACTTTTTTCCCACTCAGTATGGGTGATATTTTGCACATATGTTTGGTCTACAAAGTATTGATTACAATTTTTTTCCCAACTTCAAGCTAACCAATGACACCAACAAATATTTATTTCCTATCATTAAGAAAACCATCATATAATTTAAAGAAGTGAACCCTTATCAAATGATTCCATGATGTATGCATGAATAGCAAGAGAAATACATATTGGCATTGGGGAAAAAAGAAAAGAAAGTATTCGATAGAATAAAATGGATCTTCGATTCCTAGAGCAAACCATTCATAATATAGAGCCTATATCTTTTCCAGAATAATGCACCATAAGAAATCATCCTAATTTTTGGGTTCAACTACAACGTGACAAAATCCTCATGAGACAAAAAATAATCTATCCATATAATGACTTGTGACGAAAATTCTCCACATTGACACATCTGCTAAAATGATTTGAAAATGATACAATTATTCAACCTCAATACATATTGGCATTGTAATTTGTACTCAATAAAATTTTGGCTTTGCAAAGAATGAATAAACAATTCTACTCTTATCCCATTGAGCTGGACCATTCAAATGAATGAAAATTATATGTTGAGTCAACAATCCATTCTGAATTTCTATGAGAACTAAATTCAACTTCTTAGTTCCATATGAATTCCACCTTTTTCCACTCTTCCCATATTCTCCTATCTTCCCCACAAACACATCAACAAGAACCACTTTATCTAAACCCTTGACATTATCTTGTATTTCACAGACAATGGTCCATTTTTGTCCAAATAAAAATTAACAACCTTGTCAAAACTATAATAGTTAATTCATTCTGGAATAATAGGTCTTAATCTAAACAAAAATAATATGTTTTACTTAACGACAACATTGAAAGCCTTTACCATAATCCCAAAAGTTCCAAGCATCGTGCAAATATCCAAACAAGTAGGTATAATCCATATGTGTAGTCTATACACCTTTTTCATCTCATGAAAACTCAACATGTTTTCATTTCTTCATTCTACTTTGAATCTTTGCTATGATACCACTTGATGACATCAGAGATGCAACTAAGTTAAGCCATCCCCTGCCTCTTATAAAGCTTTGTAGAATAGAACTACCATGTTAATGTTGAGATGAAGAAATAGATTAAGAATGGATGTAGACATAGGATTTCATGGAGATAAAATAGAACTGAAAATAGTTGAATTCATTTTGTGCATTTTATTCACATCTTCTACAAGTACTTCTAGAAAATTATCATGTTATTTTATTTTTCAATGCATCTAAAAGAGCTAATAACATGCCATGGAACAACAAGCACCTTTTTCATATCTTGAAAGGAATTGATATCTAATAATATATCTTTTTCAACAACAAAACACCTTCCAAAAGAATGTCTCCATTCTGTAAATACCTAGGAAAAGGAGCACTCTTTCTCACAATAAACCCCTTGATTTTATTTGTGGTTTTATTATTGGAAAAAATATATGTATACTTGCAAAGGAATTGTTTTCAGTCCTTCGTTTTTGGCCATCTGACTTCGAACCATCTTGCACTCATTCCGACAGTACCCTGATTTTGAATACATAACATAATTGATGTTAAAACCCTTCACGTATTCATAAAAACACCCTACATCATAACCACAAGTTTCCTTGTAGTAGTTTATAGGATTTAAATTATACATCAAGATTTAATTATATCTGCAACTTCTACTATATATTACTTCGTCGTTGCAGAGGAGGTAGTTTTAAATTGTTCTAAAAAATTCACTAGTTAACATTACAAGGAACTATAGCCTAAATAATCACCTGAAGAAATGCACCCAATATCTTAATTGCAACAAGTATTTTTCATTATTCCATCGAAATAAATAACATCATCATGCTAATTTTTCATATGTCAAGTGTAAAATATAGGTGTCAAAACAAGATCCTTGTCCATCGTGTGATTAGAAGCCATTCCTTTCCAACAAGTTCCTCAAACGTGAATTCTGCGGGTACTTATTCCAACCTCAACACCAAGAACAAAGTGAGTAGGTCAAACTGTATTTGTGACAAAGGCTACTAGCCTTGGGAAAAGAAAACTAAACATTAGATAAATTTTGAGGTAAAAAATGGGCATAAAAAAAATGTACAACCAAAATCAACTTTATAAGAACTAATAAGATTCAAGATGATGATGTCAACCATGGGGGATGATTAAAAATAAAAGATTAGAAAAAATGAAAATAAAAAGTACATTTCAAATAATATTTTCAACTTATCTCGCTACAATTTTACTCAAATTTTGAGCAAGAGCACTTGTTGGATGTGGAATTTAATTCCTCCTCCAAGGAGTACCCATGTTGCATACTTTCGATGCACCCTACTACACAAAAAATAAAAATACATGAAAAATGTGGTTGCAATCAATCACGTTTTTACACGTATTTTTCAATTTTTGGGTAGTAGGATCCATCGAAAGTATGCAACATGGGTAATCCTTGGATGAAGAATTCAATTATGCATACAAAAATTGCTCCCACTCAAAATTTGAGTAAAACCGTAGTTTTTTATTTTTTTCCCTCTAAAATTTGATGATGTAATCTAATATTATTTTATTATTTCTACTTTTATTTTATAATATTCCTTAGGAGGCCCATTTTCGACCTCAAAATTTATCTAATGAGCATAGAGGATTTTGGGTGTGTGGAATACAAGCACATGTTATTCGTCTATGATGCAGCAATAGGAAGACTTATCACTTTGAAGCCAAGTGATGAATGGAAGGAGGAGTGGATAACGACGGGTTTATAAGATAGGATGGGTAAAACTTCAAGGATAAGAGAGGAAATAACAAGCTTAAAATGTTATTTTTATGAAAAAATTCCTTCATATTTAATAAATTAGAAAGATCGGAAAAAGCTTTACCTCAAGATGCCTTAGTTTTGTAAAGCTGATATTTAAAAATATGAATGTAGATCTAAGCATGTGCAAGAGAATTTGAATCACAACATACTTTTTATCTTCTTGGAGGCCATGATAGAAAAATGTTGTGCTAGTGAGCTTTGTTGCTACCTTTTAGATATTTGTCGATTGTAAATTGTTTGTATATCTTCACTTGTGCTGCTATGATATCAAAGACGTCCCTAAATCTTCTTTTTTAACTATTGGTATTCCTCAATTACTCAAGAAAAAAAAAATGTTGCCCTATAGTTTAAGCTGAGGCAATAACTACATGCACCATTTATTGAATTTTAGTGATCTATTACCTTACCCTACTTGAGAATGGAAATATTTTCTTGAGTGTAGGGATATTTTTAGTGAAGCCATGTGTGCAAAAAATCTATAAGCATACTCATAGTCGATTATAAAAAATGTATGTCAAAGGCTTCCCATACATGAGAGACCAACTTCTATTATGAAAATAATGACAAGAATTGTCGAAGGATGGAGTGTTATTGTGGCTGGACGATAATTTGGAACCAATATTTGATGCATCCTCTATATCCTTGAATTTGTTTGACTATCATACCATAAAGTCCTTCAGAAAATTGATCATCACATCCCTGAGTCCACAAAGGATTTGGGGATAGACATACCAAAAATTATTCAATTTTCGGCTCAAGTGGTTGCTCTTCATTGGATGTGTTCCATGATTCTTGGATCTATTGATTAAGATAATTAAAAGAGTCTTCTACATCCTCTTGTGGTACATGGATTATTTGATCTTCTACAGACGCATCCTTGGTGACTATTCCAAAATGTGGACAAGGATTTGAAAAAATCCTTGTAGATGCGTCTCCTCCTTTTATCAACAAGTGCTTGAGCATATTTACATTATTCTAGTTGATCTATTAATCCTTTTCTTGCACATGGGTATTTACAAACTAGAACAAAAATTCTAGGAAAATAGATGAAATCTTACACACCATATAATCCAAAGAAAAGCATGTATTCAGGAAACTTATGCTACTAAGAGCCTGTTGTCACCAAGTTGTTTGATGACATGATAAATGTTTCCCTTTCCATGAAACACTCTAAAATAAGACACACTGAAACTTTGTACTAAGTAAATAACAAGGCTTTGGTGAAACCCACTAAACTGGATGCATCAGGCTAGAAACCCTTCAACAATTTTGAAGTAGGTGTCTTTGCGTCTTACCTTTTCTCGTCCCCCAAGATATATAATTTAAAGGAAACCTACCCACCTAAGCCCTAATCCATTTAGAACCTTCCCTAGTAATGATGCAAAAAGTGTTCAGTAAATTATATCCATAAATACCAGACATTAAAACATCAACCTTGTGGCTCGTAATCTTCAAGATGCAAGTACATGAATGAAGGATCATAGATTATTTTTTCCTATGCTAACATTTAATGCTGACAAACTATTCTTAAGCACAAACTATAGGAAAAGAACACTAGGCATGTATGGAAGGAAGGAAAAAAGTTTGTTGTTAATTCCACAAAGATATCGGCTGACGACAATGCTACTATTATTGTTCCAATCACATTCTTTCACTAAGATAAACTCTAAGTGTTACTACAATTCAAGAGAGAGTATTTCATTATCCAATAACCTTTAGTGGGAGACTTCCTCTGTAAATGATGGATGCATGAAAGGAAATAAAAATACAAGGAAGTTTAGATATAGAACTGAAATAATTAATTAATATCAAATGAAAATAACACAATGCATTTTAGAGAATGGGGGACCTACCAAACCTAGCAGACTTTCTCAGAAGATTTACAAACTAAGTGAGTACTTTAAGCTAGAGATAAAATAAAAAAAATTGATTATTATGATATGAAAATGATGTATTACAAATTTCCAAGCATGGATTCCATTCCATAGTATAGTAGTCCTCCTTATACCTTCATTTCCAAACTTCTTCTATGTTATATGGTTGTATATATACAAAGGAGAGCACTGGAATGGGTCAAAACAAGTTCCTTCAAATCAAAATTGTTTAGGCATAAATAGATTACAAAAGTGTTGGTTTCTCATATTTAATGGATTTTGGTTTCAAAATTAACCCAAGATATGATTATAATTGATCACAAAAATTCCTAGAATAGGTTGATTCCATCTCCTTTGCTAGTTGGGCACACACATTTGTCCATAACATTGTAGAATAACGGTGCAACTATAAATCTAAACAAACACAATGTAGAGATCCACCGTTATCTCCAAAATTCTTAGCTATTTTTGAAAATTGATCTCAAGTCAGTTAAGTGGTTGCATTCATAAAAAACCCACGTTTCAGTATTTTGAATTTCACCTTCATATGCCTGAAAATCGAGGCGAAAGTTGGCTATCTGCTTGAAACTCATTGTTAATTTTGGGCTTAATTGTTGTTCCTCAAATGGATGTACACACGTGTGACTTACACATGAAATAATGAATAGAAGACAATATTGGGGATATTTTCATTAAAACCCATGTCTTGATTTTCTAAATTCATCTCCACCAGCCCAGAAACTGCACAGGAAAATTACTGCTAAAATTGAGCTAAACTAAACTAAGAACATCTGTGATTAGCATGATTTTTTTAGATAATTCATAAAAAATTAAAAACAAAGGAAATTATAATTACTAACAACATTTTACACATTAATCTTGTTAAGAACGTAAGTCTGGGTGAATGTAGTAATATGCATGGTAAACATATGAAAAGATAGGATAAAAAGGAGGCCACTCACAATGTAAACAATGTTAATTTTTCTATCCAATAATTAGGTATATGTTAGAGCTTGGAATTAATTTGATTTAAACTTGGAACTTAGATGACGAAGGATACCATATAGTGTTTGGAAAATAAACATAGAAGTTATTAAAGGAGCATTGGTTGTAGCTAAAGGACTCAAAGTAGGAACCTTCTATTCATTAAGGGAAAACACAAAAATACCAAATGTGACTATTTTCGCAAAAGAAGGAAACTCAATAGATCTATGGCACAAGTAGTTGGGTCACATGAGTGAAATAGACCTAAAAATACTTGATGGAAAAAATGTTCTTTCGGGTTTGAAATCCCATGAACTTAATCTTTGTGAGCATTTCATATATGGAATACAACGAAGAGTTTCATTTATGAGAGGTTTCAATGAAAGGAAACAAAGTATACTAGAATTGGTATATTCTTATGTGTGTGGGCCAATATATATTAAGTATTTAGGAGGAACCTCATATTTTGTCACATTCATAGATGATGCATTTAGGAAGGTTTGGTCAAATTCCATGAAAAGAAAAGGTGAGGTGTTTGAGATATTCGAAAATTTTCATTTTTCTATTGAAAGAGATACTAAAAAACTATTGAAGTGTTTAAGTACAAATAATGGTGGTGAATATTAATCAAATTCATTCAAGGATTACTATAATAGGTTCGACATAAAGCATGAAAAGATTGTCCCTGGTACTCCTCAATTGTAATATTTCAAATTAGGAAAACCAAGAATATAGAACATATAACTGGAAATTGCAGTGAAATATCAATACATAAAATGAGAGAAGATCATGAAGCCATTATAGCAGACATTATAGCAGAAAATGTGTACAAAATATTGAGGTAAAAGACACTCAATCTAGGAAAAACAAGCCTCTAAGAACCCAGTACATGAAACATGAAGAAAAACTGCTATATAAGAATGTCGGAGGCTAAGACAGTGCAATTTTTTCTGGGGATAATTGCTACTATAAATTAAAGTACATGGATCTATTGATATATTTCTTAGAAAATTTCGGGATCAAAGATCTAAGCCTTCTGGCACAATTCCAAGACAACCTAGAAAGGGTTTCCGGAAATACACAAAATGAAAAAATGCCAAAATGCAGCCCCAGATATGAATAAAACTTTGCAAATAGATAAATTCTACGAGGTGCCTAATCTAATATATAAATGTCTGATACGCGTCCTCAATGACTTCCTGGATGAAGGGTTTCTCCCCTCACTCGAAAACAAGGTCAAGAACTTGGGTACTTGACCCTCCACTACAAGCGCCCTACAAAATAACACTGTTTTTGAAGGAGACAACACTGTAGGTGATGGCTTCTTCTTGGCCTGATGTCGTATGGTGAAATAATTCTCAAGGAGATTCCTTGCTAGCCTCTTGGATGAAGGGCTACTCCCCTCACTGGGAAACAATCTCAGAAACTAGGTCTCTCAACCCTCCACTGCTACTGCCCTGCAAAACAACACAATCCTGAAGGAGACTGCACTGTGAATAATGCATGAAGCTTGGCTTGATTCCGAATAGTGGAAATATAGATCAATGAAACTCTCCTAAGTAGGCATTCGAAGTCCCCCAAGGATGAGGGTGGGATTTCCGCTTGAAAACACCCTTGTGCTAAACAGCACAACAGACTCCGCTAAACAGTTGAAGAGTGCAAAAAGTCATAAAATACCAAGACCTAAACAATAATTAGAATGCCTTGTATTGGCTACCATCCCCTTCCTTATATGCTTGGGGAACTTCCTCACCCTTGGTCCCACTCATTAAATATGCTACTCGAATGCATACACTCCTCCACCATAACTGCATTGTCCTCCACTATCTCCACTCTCTCCATGGCAACGCTATTGATTTGGTCAACCTTGACCCCATCCACATGCATTGAATCCATTCACACTAAGGATTGCTTTATTTCAGCTAACTACATTGATCCACATTCACACTAGAAGTGGTTTTATTCCTACTAAATATATTTAAGGGTCTATCTACCCACTTATCCATCTAAGTTATGAATGAAAGAAAAATTTAATATTCCAACTAGCTAAAAGCTAATTAGGAATATTATAGTCCTCCCCTCCCAAATGCTTCTTGTCCTTAAGCAACTGCAAAGAAGGATGTTGCAGTATCTTCTCTCCTTCCCAAGTGGCATCCTCATCTGGTAGATTCCTCCATCAAATCAGATATTATTTAATCACCCTATTTCTTAGTTTACTCTCCTGAGTGTCAAAGATAGCTTCCGATTGTAAAACCAAATGGACCTCGTCATCAATAGGTGGGATATCCATGGTAGAAACCATATGTTGTCCAATGGCCTTCTTGAGGCATGAGACAAGAAAAATGTTAAGGATCTTACTCCCAATGGGAAGCTCCAACTCATATGGTACCTCCCCAACACGACGGATCACCTTGTATGGTGGATAGAACTGGGGCTTAAGATTCTCAGCCCCCTTCTCCTTTAGTGTAGACTGTCTATAAGGTTGAAGATAGAGATAGACTAAATCATCAACCTCAAACTGCCTCTCTATCTGACCACAGTCTGCATACAACTTCTGCTCTGGGTTGTAGCAATGTTGTCCTTGAGAGCACAGAGTATATCCTGACTCTCTTGGATCCACTCCTTGGCTCTAGGAACCTTTCTTTCTCTAAACATCACATTAACAAATGATAGAGCATCATACCTATAAAGAGCCCGAAATGGAGAGATGCCGATGGAGATATGAAAAGTTGTGTTGAAGCAATACTCTCCCAAGTGAAGCCAGCCCAACCATTCTCTTTTCTTCCTCGAAACATAGTTTCACAAGTAGCCTTCCAGCCACTTGTTTACTACATCTATCTTTCCATCGGTCTAAGGGTGATAACTGGTAATCAGTGTCAACTCAGTACCTACTAATCGAAAAATCTCCTGCCAAAAGCTACCCATGAAGTGGCTATCTCAATCACTGACTATGGTCTTTGGAAGACCACCAAGTATGAAGATATATCTAAAGAAGAGCTCGGCCACCCGTGAAGCAATATATCATGCAGAAATATCAAAGAAATGTGAATGATTTGTTAGTCAATCAACAACTACAAAGACACAATCCTTACCCTGTACTGTAGGTAGACCAGTGATGAAATCAATGGAGATACTTTCCCATTTTCTTTCCGGAATAGGGAGTGGCTGCAAAAATCATGTAGGATGGTTGTTCTCTCCTTTATTCTGCTAGAAAACTACACACTCCTTGATGTGTTTGAGAATATCCTCCTTGATACCCTTCCATGAGAATCTCTTCTGAATGGCCTGATATGTCTTGGTGAATCCTTGATGGCCGGAGAGTGGTGAATCATGTGTTGCATGCAAAATATTCTCCTTGATTCTAGAATATCTAGTCAAGAAGATTCGGCCTCGGTAATATATGATCTCATCCATCACTATAAACCTCTCATCGGTCACATGTCCATCTAGGATCTCACATGTAAAGCAGTCTTTGGAATACTCCACCAAGAGTCGAGCCTTCCAATCTGTATCCACACTCATCAATGACAACGCTACTAGTCTCCATGATAGGGAATCTACTACCACATTGCTCTTCCCCTTGACATATTCAATGTCAAAGTCATATGCTTGGATCTTACTAACCCATTTTTTTGTCTCTCTTACAGCTGCTTCTGCTCAAGGAAAAAGCGAAGACCATTGTGATCAGTCTTCACTCAGAATCTGTTGCCCACCAAATACTACCAGAATTTGGCTAATGCATGCATGATAGCCAAAATTTCCTTATCATATATATAGTACAACCTCTCATGAGGTAGCAACTTCCGACTCTCAAAAGCTATGGGGTAACCCCCCTATATCAAGACTGCTCCAATAATCTCCCCTGAAGCATCACATTCCAGCACAAAGGGTTGGGTAAAATCTGGTAATACAAACATCGATAAGCTGCTCATCACCTCCTTGAGCCTATCAAAGGTCCTTTGCATTGTGGCTTTCAAACTAAAGGTTCCCTTCTTGGTCAAACCTGTAAGTGGTGCTGCTAGTTGAGAGAACCCTTTTAAAAACTTCCTGTAGTAGGTACAAATGCCTACAAACCCCCGAATTTTTGTTACATTCTTTGGCTTAGGCCAATCGTGAATAACACAGATCTTTTCCTCATGAACTCTTACTCCATATACTGCAATTATGTGGCCCAAATAAAGCTTCTATGTGATAAAAAACTCACACTTGGAGAGCTTAGCATAGAATTTATTCTCCTCAAGAATGCATAATACTATCTCAATATGTTGCAAATGATCCTCCCATGGAAGATGTGGTTCATACAAGACTTAAAAGCATTCGGAGCATTGTTTAACCCAAAGGGCATCACCAAGAACTCAAAGTGGCCATAGTGGCATCTAAATGTATTCTTGGGGATAGATTGATCCCTCAACCTGATCTGATGGTACCCCGACCTCAAATCAATCTTTCAAAAGTACTTTGATCCCATTAGGTCATCCATCAGCTCATCGATCCTAGGAATTGGGTACCTATTCTTCATTGTTTTCTTGTTCAAGGCTCTATAATAAATGCACATCCTCAATGTGCCATCCTTCTTCTTTACCAAGACCACAAAAGAAGCAAAAGGACTGGTGTTGGGTCAGATATGTCCTAAAGTGAAGAGGTCCTGAATGGATTTTTCAATCTCATCTCTATAGGCTTTGGGATGCCTATAGGGTGTGGTGATCACTTCTTGGATCACCTGCTCTAACTCAATAGTGTTCTCAAATACTTGGTCAGGTGGCCTCCTCAGTGGTATATCTCCAAATACTATAGAATAACAGTCTAGAATAGACTGCACATCCGAGTGTATTGGTGCACCCTTGCCTCCTTCATCTAACATACACATTTCCACTACCCACTCTATGTCCCCTTTACGCAAATCAACCTCCATCCTGTGTGCTGAGACAATATGTGGTGGATAGGTGTGCATGCCCATGATATTTTGGTGCTTACCGCTCTCCATGTCTGTCCATTCCATCTCCAAGGTCTCCCAATCCGTGGTGACCTTCCCCAAAGTGATCAACCACTGAACACCCAATATCACATTTGTGTCTAGAATATCAACCATAAAGAAGTGGTCTATCAATGTGTATGTACCCAAAGTGATAGTTAGTGTTGGAACATACTTGACACACTGCATGGTTCTAGCTCTTGGAACCAATATTGAGAATCCCTCAAAATAATATATGGGAATGCCTCTCCTGTGCACTAACTGAGTATCAATAAAGTTGTGGGTAGCCCCACTATATATCAACACCGACACTCTTTGTCCCTGAATAGTGCCGCTAACCCTCAATGTTAGATACTTAGGAACTCCTGCAAAGCTGCAAGAGTCCCTCCAGTTAGAACAAATGTTCCCTTCACACCTCCTGGTGGTGGTGCAACTCCTCCTGATGCTACAACGTTGGTATCCTCCTTTAATTATTTTGATTCCTCTTCCTCATCATCAAAGAACACCTCAATATAATGTTCCTTCTCGGCAACACTCTGGTGTCCTGGTGCCCATGGCTCTTGGAAAGTGAATAAATTTTTTCTCCTCCTTAGACCCCCCCCCCCCGACATCATCACCAAGAGATCCCTTTTCTTTGTTCTCCTTTGAGGGAGGAAAATTCACATCTTTTCCCTTTTCTTGAGAAGAGAACTTCTGCTATAATGGGGATTTTTCCCTTGGCAAAGCATGTTGCAAATATGTAGCCCTCTCAATAGCCTCTTTGAGCGTAGTTGGTCTAGTGGATTTCACCAACCCATGCAAAGGCTCTGCTAGCCCATAAAAAAACATATACACTCTCCTAACTGTAGATAGATCAGACACCATAACTGAGAGATTTATAAATTCAGAGATATAAGTCTTTGGATCTCCTATTTTCTTGAGCTTAGCTAGATAAACAAAATGTGCTTCTATATTTCTGCAGTCAAGTATTTCCACCAACCTCCAGGTAAATTATGCATAAGAAGTGACACTAGCATGCCCTAGTGTAGATAAACCATGAAACCACCATTCATGTGCTTCACCTTCAAGGTGCAGTGCTACTATCTTAATGGCCTCTATCTTTGAAACTCGGTTCAGGTGAAAATAGGTTTCCAACTTCTCTACCCAAGCCTTGGTTGTGCACTTGGGTGACCCATCAAAAGAGGGCAGAAATAATTTACCCATAGTATGTTGCAGATCATTTTTTTGGATGTACCCTCCAGCTCTATTGTGATTGTTGGGTCTTCTATTATCCTTGATCCGAAAAAACTCTTGGAAGTTGAGGTGCTCCTTGAACCTCTGAGATTGGGATTCATACTCTAAGAAATAATCACCAAGAGTTTCCTCCTTTTTTGGTCCTCCCACCTCATTTCCTATTTCTAGGAATGTAGGCATGGTGGAGCATTGTGAAGAAGGCTACAATGCTGGTTGCTCACACCAATCATGTGAGGTGCCGAAACTCTCTCCATGTTGAAACCATCTAGGGGATTCCTTCTGTTTTTATAACTTCATATCCTTGATTTATTTGGAGATATTATGCATGTTCTGGAGAATACATTTTGGAAATTCTCTTTCCTCCATTGCTATCGATGTTATATATGCAGTGCCCCACAGGTTGAGCCAATATTATGCTCTGATACCACTGTAATATTCCAAATTAGGAAAAATAGGAATATATATAGTATATAACTGGAAATTACAGTGAAATATCAATACATCAAATGAGAGTAGATCATGAAGCCATTATATTGGACATTATAGTAGAAAATGTGTACAAAATATTGAGGAAAAAGACACTTAAGCTAGGAAAAACAAGCCTCTAAGAACCATATACATGAAACATGAAGAACAACTGCTATATCAGAATGTTAGAGGCTAAGACAACACAATTTTTGTTGGGGATAATTGCTGATTTAAATGAAAGTACATGGATCTGCTGATATAGTGCTTAGAAAATGTTGGGATCAGAGTTCTAGGCCTTCTAGCACAATTCTAAGACAACCCAGAAAGGGTTTCTGAAAATACACAAAATGAGGAAATGATAAAATGCAGCCCTAGAGCTGAATAACACTCTGCAACTGGATAACTGTTATGAGGTGGCTAATATGATATATAAATGGCTTATAACCCTCCTCACTTACTTCTCGGATGAATGGTTGCTCCCCTCACTGGAAAACAAGGTCAAGAACTTGGGTACTTGACCCTCCACTGCAACTGCCCTGCAAAATAGTGCATTTTCTAAAGGAGACTATGTTGTAGGTGATGGATGTTGCTTGGCCTGATGCTGGATGGTGAAATAATTCTCAAGGAGCTTCCTTTCTAGCCTCCCAGATGAAGGGCTGCTCCCCTCACTAGAAAACAAGCTCAGAAAAAGGGTCTCTCAACCCTCCACTGCTACTGCCCTGCAAAACAACACAATCCTGAAGGAGACTGTGCTATGAATAATGCATGAATCTTGGCCTGATTCTGGATAGTGGAAATATATCTCAATTAACCTCTCCTGGGTATGCAGTCGAAGTCCCCTGAGGATGAGGGTGGGATTTCTGCTCGGAAACACCCCTGTGCTAAAAAACACAACAGACTCCACTAAACAGCTGAAGTGTGCAAAAAGTCATAAAAGACCAAGGCATAAACAATAATCAGAATTCCTTATATTCTTGGTGAGCTTCCTCACCCTTGGTCCCACTCATTAAATATGCTACTCCCATGCATACACACCTCCATCATAATTGCGTTGTCCTCCACTATCTCCACTCTCTCCATGGCAGCGCTATTGATTTGGTCAACCTTGACGCCACCCACATGCATTGACCCCATTCACACTAAGTGTTTCTTTATTTCAGCTAACTACATTGATCTACCTTCACACTAGAAGTGGTTTTATTACTACTAAATAGATTTAAGGGTATCTCTACCCACTTATTCATCTAAGTTATGAATGAAAGAAAAATTTAATATTCCAACTAGTTAAAAGCTAATTAGGAATATTACATCAACATAATGGTACATTAGAAGGAATGAAATGTACTATCATGGAGAAGGTGAGGAGTATGTAGTCCAACTCAAGATTGGAAATTTTTTTTGCATAGAAGTAGTAGGGATAACTTGTTACCTCATAAATCGATCACCAACTATAGCCTTGGATGGCATTCATGAAAAAGTTTTGACTAGTAAGATGGTAAATTATTCTCACTTGAAAATTTTTGGATGTGAATGATTTATGCATATTCCAAAACATAATTGAACTAAGTTAGGTGATAAATCCATGACGTGCAATTTTTTGGGATATTTGGACGGTGAATTTGGGAACTATATTTGGGTTCCAATTAAAATTAAATTTATTAGAAGTAGGGATATTATTTTAATGAGCTAGAAATGTTTAAAAGGTATACAAGTGACGTAGAGGTAAGGAAAATTCTTAACATGCTTACAGATATCCTACCATTGAAAGAATATTGGCTGGAAATTCAAGAATATGACTAAAAACAAGTGGAAAATGAAACATAGCAATAAGAATAAAACATGTGGTAGCCTTTGCAAGAATTCTAACCAGAAAAGACACCACCAAAATTGGTTTGTAGGTCTATGAGGACTCATAAACCTTCAGAAAGGTATTCACCTTCATATTATATTTTTCTAACTGACAAAGGTGAACTTGAACGTTTTCAAGAAGCTTGTAAATTGGAAAATAGCAAAGAGTGGAAGAAAGAAATGGAGGAATAAACGGATTATATTGAAAAAAAAGGAATTAATGAAGCCTTAATAAGGAAGAAAAATCTTATAGAAAAAATGGATATGTGAGATAACACATGAGGGTTAAGGGAAGCAAGAAAGGTACAAGGAAAGGTTGTTCATAAAAGGGTTTACACAAAAAGAAGGTATTTATTTTACTAAAAAACATTCTCATGTTGTTAAGATGTCATCAGTAAGAGTAATTCTTGGTCTTATTATTGATTTAGATTTGGAATGTGAACATATATATGTCAAGGAAACCTCTCTTCTTCGATATTTGAAGGAGGGAATTTCTATCAAGCAACCAAATGGATTCAAAGAAAAAGGTAAAGAGAATTTATTTTGAAAAATTAAAAAGAGCCTCTATGGGCTAAAACAGGAACCATGCCAATGGTATAACAAATTTGATTCATTTATGTTGGAACATGATTTTAAAATATTAGAGGTTGATCATTGTGTTTACATCAAGATATATGAAAAATTACATTATATTATTGTTATATGTCGATGGCATGTAAATTTTTGAAAATGATAAGAACATGATCAACATGTTGAAGAAGGATTTGGGAAGTGGATTTACAATGAAGGATTTGGGTCTAGTGCAAAAAAATATGTGACAACCCCCACCTAATCCCCAAATATGTATATTTAAATTAGTTTGCTGTAATTCAAATGCCTAAGAATTGGGACATGGATTTCAGAGCTTGGGGAAAGGAGGTTGCTTGAGGAGGTTGAGATAATTAATTTTATTCATGGAAACCGACCTTCTTGCCTTAATGAGTTGACTACAAAATTTAACTTAGTTGGAAACACAAGGACAAATACCACGTTCCTCTTGGAGAAGCTAACAAGAAAAAGAGGACAAAAATTAACTGTTGGAATGGGCATGCTGGCAAGAAAAATAACTTGGGAAGAATGCTTGGGGTATAAGAAACAAAAGTTGTTGCAATTGTGAGAAGGGGGCCACAGGTGGAAATGAAGGAGTGGAATAGAAGGGAAAATCCCAAATAGACCATAAAGAGATGATATTTTTATGAAGAGTAGAGCAGAGAAGAGAGCTAGAGAGAGGGAGAGTTCACTCTAGCAGAAACACAAATGAATAAATCTAAGAGGGCTTGTTGGATGAGAAAAAAAATTCAGAGAAATGGCTTGCCTCAACGTTGATTAACCCACAAAGAGTGGCTTTCTTAAGGATGATGAAACCATTGGGAAGCTTTCAGACTAATGAAATTTTCATTCATGAGAAGGACACTCAAGTGTTTGTGGGGTTAATGAACCACTAGGACTGTTAACGATGGTGTTTTCTCTCACTGAAGAACCACCTAGAGAAGTGGTATTTATGCTTCTATAACATTTTTTCCAACTGATGAACCTTCCCATGTTATAATTGGAACTCTTCTCTTGAAATTGATTTTGGATTCTTTGTGCTTATAATTAATCTCTGAGATGATGTTGACTAATATAACATCTCTCTAGGTAACTAGGCCCGTTGTGAGAAAGCATGAAGGAAGTAGTTCCCTATTCACTATGATTGAATCCTGATTAGCGCATGGGTAAAGGAATTTGGTCTTTGGAGACCCTATATTAGCTGGTGGTATTGGTTTTACTCCTTTCAGCACTCCTCCTCAAGCTATGGAATTTGGATTAGGGACGATTGGCTACAAGAAAGACTACAATGTAGGTCAATCTAAGATTGGATGGAGAGTTGAAGTCCCAATCTTAGTTACCAGTTATTTATTCAATACAAGATAAGTGTTTTTTTATGATCTTTTATATATATATATATATATATATATATATATATATATATATATATATATATATATGTTATGTACATGTTCATTGGACTGTTTAAATTTATAAGCTAACGCTAAGGAATGTGATTTCCTGTGGGAATATGGAATGTCAATTCCTGGTGAAAATTTTACAAGGAATGGTTGGTTCCTATATTTGCTTCATGATCTTGAATCTCATTAATTTCCAGTCTTGAGAGAGGTGTGAATCTCTATGTTGGTATGAGCCTGAACTCAATCTATGTTATGTCATTGATTGGATGGACATGGTATTTTGCTTGTATGGTTGTTAAATACGACTTCTATGTTCAATGTTATTGAGGTGTACTCAATGCGTGAAATTTATATCTATTCATATGTTTGGGAGCAAGCTAAGATTACCTGTGTTTATGTTGTTTATGTGAATTATGTATGAGATCTGAATATTATAATGGTTTGAATTCTATCGCTAGCCTTAGAAAATACATTGAATGACTATTATGGTGCACTTCAACACATTAGTTATTAGTGAGGGTACACTAGTTAATAAACTTCATGGCTGAGGTCTGCTTGGAAGGATATGGATAATCCTATATGTCAAAGTTAAATTTAAAAGGAAGTATAATTTCTCTTGACGACGCAGACATAACGAAAAGGAATTATGGTCAGTGTTGTTTGAGAAAAATTGAAGTTAAAAAGGTTAAAAAGGTTCAAATTCTAAGAAATTTGTAAGGCAAGTCAGCCAAGAGGTGGCATCAGAAATAAGTTCGGGCCCGAGATAATCAGGGTCTAGTTAGGCCTTACTGATTCAACCTAGTCAGGGATCGATAATTGACTATTCATCCCAGTAGTGATGTTCAATCGAAGTTGGGTTCGATTTGGTTGGGGCCTAAGCGAGTTGGGTGGTTGGTAATTGAGACCCCATAAGATGGTTCTTTGGTTGTGCCGATGGGGATCGACCCTGACTACTCTAAAGTTTGTTTGTGTCTATGCCCACATGGAACTATCTTGGAGTGGTGTAGTGATCCACATGGGAAATACATGGAAAACCATGTCGGTTCCACGTGGGGGACCCAGATGCGATGGCAGAGTATAATGGAATAAACTTAAAATGGTCATAACTTTTGATCCATATGATTAATTGAATTAAATTTTATATTTCTAGAAAGCTCTTGATGAGATGGACACAATGACGATGCTTTTTTTTTTTTTTTTTTTATCTTTGAGAGGTTTTAAAAGTGGTGAAATTTTAAGATCCCATTTCCATGGCAGGACTTCAGAGGTCGAGTCTTTCATTGTAACTACTCTCTTCTACCCTTGGTATGGGTTTCAGGATAGATGGGGGTATGTTACAGAGTGGTATCAGGTTGTTATGTGGATTTACAACATGTTTTTTTATTGGATTACTTATGATATATGCATATGGTACGTTAGTACCGATATTTACACGAATTGTTATTATTGATGTGTTAACATGAGGTGTGATTTTTTATGTAGCCTTGCATAGGAAGACTTGCAACAATAAGCCAAGGTGATGATTAATTTTATGCATTTGAAATTTTTTTAATCTAACAATTATGAGTGTGCATGAGAACACATTAAGAAGGTAATAAGATCAAGGAATGAAAAACTATATGCTTCAATATAGAACTGACAGGTCACAACATGGTCATGAAGATGAATCAATTGAGAAGAGAGGAGAGGCATGATCTTCTGATTGGATGGACACATTTATAAGCTTAAGGGATGAAATAAGTAGTTGCAAAGTTGAAAATGAAAGGTTGGACAAGGAACATGAGAGGAAAGAAAAAGTAAATGTATTTATATTGCAAATTATCTCATCCTTACAAAGGAAAAAACAACATGAGTTGGGAGCTAGCCATAGGGATATGCAGATCCCCTTAAAATAAGAAGAAAATATTAATGGAGCAAATGAGAGTAGATCTAGGAAAAGGCATAGGGTTCCAGGTGAAGATATAGTGAAAGGAGGCACTTTAATGGATACCCCAATGGGAAGGACAAGAATATATGAAAAACCATTTGAAGAAATTCACAAAAGACACCATTATCATTATCATCATGGAAAAAGGATAGAAAATGAGTATATACCAAAAGAATTTAAGAAGGCCAAAACTCCTACCTTAGATGGCGAGGTGAAGAAGGCAAAAGTTATTGAAGTATGGCTGCTTGGGATGAATAAGTTCTTCAGAGTCCACAACTACTCTCAGAACATTAAATCAAAGGTATCCACTTTCAAATTGAAGGGTAAGGATGATATCTGGTGGGAGGTGTTATAACATATTTTGGCACACCTAAAATTCTTAATTTTCGATGAAATTTTTTCAATTTCTTACTGAGCTGACAGCGCAACAAACAAAAGGTTCTCCAGACATTAAAATTCGTACAACAGATATGGAAACTTGATGTTGGTTCAGTGGTATGCAAGTGTAAAACATGGTCGCAGTTAAAATATGTTAGAGTTGCAATCTAGAAATATTTTCCGTAACAATGCCAAGCTTCCATGCAACCTACATGGTAAAAGTGGTGTGTGATTACTTTGTAGGCTTTCCTCAAGCCAACCATTCTCATGAAATAAAACAATTCAAGAGGAAGGACTGCCTTGGAAAGGACATCCATCAAATCGATTACTTGAAGAGCCTAGAATTTCTAGAGGAGCATCCATCTTCTGAGTAAGTGATTCTAAAGGATAAAAGAGCACATGCGAAGAAGGCCGATTCACGGTGCGAACAACAAGGACATAGTGAGACCGTTAGATCTATCAAAGATCAACAGTGGAGTTTAAAATCGCAACTAGTGAGATTTTGCACATCACAGAGTTTAGTGTTAAGACATTGCACGATAAGAGATTAAAATTGTGACATGCGATAGGGATTTCGCTGTGAGTTGCGAAATATCAAAATGGAAATATTGCAAAAATTGTTATAGTTAAGAAGTTGCGGGGAGTTAAGTTGGTTAAGTTTCAAACTACCAGGATTTGTCAATGGTTTGTGTGAGCCCATAACCCACAGGTATGCATGAATTTGGGTAAATATGCAGTAATGCTGCATCAAAGTCACCTCCCTCACATTTCATGTTTTCCAATACTTTATAAATCCCGACCCCACCATTCCACTTCACCCTTTCCCCGCTTCGCATCGCATCACAAATTTATTTGTTTAAACCATATTCCAAACTTATATCCGGTCTCAATTGCGATCTATGATGCGGTTGGGCCACATTAATTGTCCGACATTCCTCCCCTCATCTTTAGGCATCTAATGGCTTTCACAGCCTTTCGGCCCCGCTTTACGATCCAAACCTTATCACCCGGGGGAGGCGGGGGGGTCCGAACTCGTAAAAGATAACCACTAAGCAATATGCAAGCTGTTACTCCCCGCCTTTTTTCGCACCACCTGTGTGTGAAACCCGAAACCACTCATCAAAGCGGATTTAACCACTTACCAACACCTGACGTTGTGCGTATCACTCTTCCGTCCACCACCCACATGATCGCCACTTCACACTACCAATCAAATCCCATCGCATTCATTCCCTCTATAATCCCATTAATAATCTTTAGGAATCCGACGGCTTTCACAGCCTTTCGGCCCCCTTTCACGATCCAAAACTTATCACTGGGGGGGTGTCCAAACTTAGTAGTAAATCAAAACTACCTGTGAACACAAGTCATTACCTTAGCTTTTCATACCCCCCATGCATGAAACCTGCAACCATTCAACCCCCCCTCCGAAAATGGATTTCCGCAACTGCTTACCATTTGATTGACGTTTCACAATTACCCGTCCACTATTCCACCACTACCACTTCATCCAATTATTATTCAAATCCCATCACATTCATTCCCTCTATAATCACATTAAGAATTTAATCTTCCTAACCATTAACCCGCACCACTGTTCAACAATTATAAGTAGCAAAAAATCAATGGTTTAATTAGCAAATTCTGAGGACCATCTTCAGATTTCAAAATAGTAAATCCAAAAGTCAAAGATCCATTTCCAGAATTGGAAGCAGAAGATTTTCCAACAAATCAAAATATTCTGCAGTTTTCTAGAGATACTCTTTATTTTTAGTTTCTTATTCAGGATTTTGTTCCTGAAAAGTTTATATCAGTTTAGAAATTTGTACTATATATATATATATATATATATATATATATATATATATATATATATATATATATATATATATATGATTAATTGTAATAAGAAAGTGTGGGATTTTGAGGCCAAGACCTTTTCAACTTTGTAAAAATTTTCTCTAGAAATTATAATTAAAGAATTTTCTCTTTGGCTTTGACAAAAAATATGTTTCTCGTATGTTTTTCTAGTATTTCCATATATGTTTTCTTCATATGATTTAATTCAAGTACAATTATCCAATTGAAAATCTAATTGAATCTCAGTTTCATTTTCAATTCGTTGTGAAGTTATAATTTGATTAAGAGATTAATTTACAAGGCTATCTGTTACTGTAAATTCCTCTTGAAATATAAATTACACAAGGTTTCTGTAATGAATTGATTATATTTTTTTTATTATGAAAACATAGTTTTCATAATTTTTGAAAACTATAATTGTTTAAAGAGATTATTATATCAGACTTTCTCTTTGATCAAGCTCCTCTTTGAAACTGGTTATTTTTTGTCCTTCTATCTTCTCCTCAATATGTTTTGTTGGGCTGTAGAAATATTCTACACACATCCAAACATCCCTAGTGGTTAAGTAGTTAGTCTGGCTGCTACATTATTAGGGATCTCCTTACATTCTTCTGTCAAATTCTTATACCAATCAAGTCATTTTGTCAGGCTGGAAGCTGACACTTTGAGAAAGGACTCTGTGAAGGAGGGATTTATTCATGAATAAGGATTGCCATTGATAGCCAACCACCCCCAATTAAAACCATAAATCTGGCCATTCTACTTCAAAGGATGCTATTCGGTGACAGTGAACAGTGTTAAACAAGACCTTGTAACAACTGAGGGAGCCCCCTCTAGTTCAAGGGCCAACTTGAACCTAGATCCGGTTGAGTTGGTTTCTTGGCATAGTTTTTGCAGCCAAGGACTGCCTACGGGAAACGGGTGCAACATTTGGCACCGTTGTTGGGGAGTGAAGTAACACAGATATTTTCCTAGGAGTACGATAAAGATTATATCTATTCCTTGCATGTGAACAAGGAATGGGCATTTGTATTGGTTGCATTATTTTGACCTGGCGACTCCACTTTGTCTCATGGAGATTCCACTAGGAAATCGATCCCACTATTTTTAAATTTCAGCTACATTTACTGATATGCAAGGTTCGTTGATACTTGCAATTAGCAGTATATGTATCTTCCTCTCAGCCATGTTCAGAAATCTAAAATATTAGCAGAAGATGCAGATTTTAAAGTACACCTGTGAGTATAAGTTTTCCATGGGATTTTATGCTCATATTCTTCCGATTTTCAGTTGTTGGCAATGTGGTTTGTCAATAAATCCACTCCAAACTTGGTTACATTGGAAAACAGGTTACACCTAACAGTGAAAATTTTCTAGTTCACTTAGATAGAAGTGTGGGGATTGAATATATATTTAGAGTTTCAGTATGTAATAGATCAGTGTGTTCATTGTTTATGAATGGTGTGATAGATCTACTTATATTTTTAGTCTAGAATTTTTAAGTTTTCAGATTTCAATATGAAAGAGTATCCGGATTAGTGCTGGTATATGGTTGCATTTCACAGTAGCAGGTTGCAGTCTGCATTAGCAGGCTATTCAAATGACATGATTGATATATAAGAATTGGTTATGGCAGATGATGGTTGATGATCAGGTTTACAATATGACTCCATGCTCAATGCTAAAGGAAACTGATCTGCTCGTTCTCCGCATCCCACAGGGGAAAGCAGTCCCCATTGGAGCCGATGTTGTATCATATTTTGGCACACCTAAAATTTTTAATTTTCGTTGAAAAATTGTCAATTTCTTACTAAGCTGATAGTGCAACAAACAAAAAGTTCTCCAGGCAGTAAAATTTGTACAGAAGAGATGGAAACTTAATGTTTGGTTCAGTGGTATTCCAGTCTAAAATATGTTAGAGTTGCAATCCAGAAATATTTTCCATAACAATGTCGAGCTTCCATGCAACCTACAGGGTAAAGGTGTTGTGAGATTAATTTGTAGGCTTTCCTCAAGCCAACAAGTCTCAGGAAATAAAATAATTCTGGAGGAAAGACCGCCTTGGAAAGGAAATCCATCAAATCGATTAGTTGATGAGCCAAGAATTTCAAGAGGAGCATCCATCTTCTGAGCAAGTGATTCTAAAGGATAAAAGAGAACATCCGAAGAAGGCCGATTGGTGGTGCAAACAGAAAGGACACATTGGGACCATTAGATCTGTCAAATATCAATGATGGAGTTTAAAATCGCAACTAGTGAGATTTCGCACATTGCAGAGTTTAGTGTTAAGACATCGCATGATAAGCGATTAAAGTTGCGACGTGTGATAGGCATTTTGCTGCGAGTTGCGAAATTTCAAAATCAAAATATTGCGAAAATTGTTAAAGTTAAGAAGTTGTGAGGAGCTAATTTCGTTAAGTTGCAAATCGCTGGGATTGGTCAATGGTTTGTGTGAGCCCATAACCCACAGGTCCGTGTGAATTTGGGTAAATATGCAATAATGTTTCATCAAAGTCACTTCCCTCACATTTCATATTTCCCGATACTTTATAAATTCTGACCCGACCATTCCATGTCACCATTTCCCTGCTTCGCATTGCATCGCAACTTAATTTGTTTAAACAATATTCCAAACTTATATCCGGTCCCGATTGCGATTTGTGATGCTGTTGGCCCACCATAACAATCTGACAATCCTCCCCTCATCTTTTGGCATCCAATGGCTTTCAAAGCCTTTCGGCCCCCCTTCATGATCCAAACCTTATCACCCGAGGGGTCCAAAATCAGTAGTAAAGAAAAACCACCCACCAACACGTGCCATTACCTCAGCTTTTCAGACCCCCCATGCACGAAACTTGAAACCGCTCAACCGCCCCTCTGAAAGCGGATTTCTGCAACCGCTTACCATTTAATTGAAGTTGCACGATTACCCATCCACTACTCCATCGCAGCCACTTCATCTACCGATTAATCAAATCCCATCACATTAATTCCCTCTATAATCCCATTAAGAATTTTATCCGCGTAAACATTAACCTGCGCCACTGTTCAAAAATTCAAAGCAATAAAAAATCAATGGTTTAATTGGCATATTCCAAGGATCATCTTCAAATTTCCAAACAGTAAATCCAATAGTCAAAGATCCATTTCTAGAATTGGAGGCAGAATATTTTCCAACAACTCATAATATTCTGCAGTTTTCTAGAGATACTCTTTATTTTTAGTTTCTTACTCAGGATTTTGTTCTTGAAAATTTTGTATCCATTTAGAAATTTGTAATATATATCTATATATATATATATATATATCTGATTAACTGTAATAAGAAAGTGTGGGCTTTTGAGGCCAAGACCTTTTCAACTTTGTAAAAATTTTCTCCAGAAATTCTAATTAAAGTATTTCAGCTTCTGCTTTGATAGAATTTGTGTTTCTCGTATGTTTTTCCAGTATTTCCATATCTTTTTTCTTCATATCATTTAATTCATGTACAGTTATCCAATTGAAAATATAATTGAATATCAGTTTCATTTTCAATTCGTTGTGAATTTGTAATTTGATTAAGAGATTAATTTACAGGGCTATCTGTTATTGTAAATTCCTCTTGAAATCTAAATTACACAAGGTTTCTGTAATGAATTTATTATATTTTTTTTATTATGAAAACATAGTTTTCATAATTTCTGAAAACTATAGTTGTTTAAGGAGATTAGTATATTAGAATGTATGTCTGATCAAGCTCCTCTTTGAAATTGGTTATTATTTGTCCTTCTATATTCTCCTGAATATGTTTTGTTAGGCGGTAAAAATATTCTACACACATCCAAATCTCTGTAGTGGTTAAGTAGTCAGTATGGCTGCTACATTATTAGGGGTATCCTTACATTCATCTGTCAAATTCTTATACAAATCAAGTCAATCTATCAGGCTGGAAGCTGACACTTTGAGAAAGGAATCTGTGAAGGAGTGATTTATTCATGAATAGGGATTGTCATTGATAACTAGCCACCCCTAATTAAAACCATAAATATGGCCATTATGCTTCAAAGGTTTTTGTTCGGTGATAATGAACAATGTTAAACAAGGCCACCAAACAACTGAGGGATCCCCCTCTAGTTCAAGGGACAACTTGAACCTAAAGCCGCCTGAGTTGGTTTCCTGGCATAGTTTTTGTAGCCAAGGACTGCCTATGGGAAATAGGTACAACAGGAGGATCTAAAGAATGTGAAAGGCATAAGAAGAGGATTTTTCATGAAAATAATTTGAGGGGTACTTTAGGGACAAATATCTGTCTGAAAGGAATTTTGATAGCAAAGCCAAGGATTTTTATGAACTTAAAATAGGGAAAATAATTGATGAAGAGTATATTATTTAATTCCTGGAGCTGCTACAATATGTGCTTTAGGTTAATGAGGAAAAGGGAAAATTTCAAATATTTATCAGTGGTTTTCCATAGTGATTCGAGGAATAAATTGAATTTGACAAGCCACAAACTCTAGAAGATGCAGTTAGGAAGCTAAAGCGCTATTACAAGAAATCTAGGCACATGCTAGAGTTCACGAATGATTGGAAGGATAGAGGTGGTCTTAAATATATAGGAAAGGGTCATAAGAAGGAGTGGAGTCTGCAAGATACATATAAAAGGGAAAGTGCGACCCTATCCAACCAAGGCCAACCCCAGCAAAAAATTAACTCTACTAATAGAGGTTGAACTACCTATATCACAAGCGAATAGGCCAAGAGCTATGGTGGAGGACCATGTAAATGATAGAATTGTAGCTAAAATCACCTAAAGAGGGATCACCCACAACATAAAATTAATGGATCGAAGTTTTACAACATCCAGGAGGTCGATAAATTTCAGGAGGTAGTCTAGAGCATGTCCATAATCTACACATTTTTGGATAATAGACAGGTTGACCACTAGGCATCCATAATTGAAGTGGAAGGTATGATACGTGATCGAATTGTATGTATCTTAGTTGATCTAGGATCAAATCATAGTTATATTATCCCATTAATTATTGAGTAGTTTTGATTGGCCAAAGAGGCACATGAGGAATCATGGTTGGTAGAATTGACCAAATGAAAAAAAAAAAAAAGAATTAAATACTTGGTAAAATAATGCCCATTTTCACTGAGTGTCATTGCTACAACCACATAAATTAATGTGCTACCATTGGGTGCATATGATTCCCTCTTGGGGATGGAATGGTTGTTCTTACATTGCACCAAAGTGGATTGTTATGAAAAAATGGTTGAATTCCTTAATGAGATCGGAGAACAAAGAGTGTTGTAGGGAAAGTTAAAGCCCATATCAGTAAGGCTAATCACTACTATGTAGTCTAAGAGGAGTTGTTGAAAGGGATGCAAACTGATTTTTGCTCAAATAAAAAACAACACTGAATATGACAACAAAAATAATCTATTGGAGAAACTAATATCGAAGAAATTTCAATATGTGTTTCTAGAGGAGATTCCTAGATTACCCCCACATCGAGAAGTATATTTATCTATTAGGACCTTACCAAGGAAAAAACCAACATCCAAGGCTCCATATAGAATTACTAAGCACTCCATAATTGATTGAACTGAAGTTACAACTCAAGGAGATGTTGTAATATTCCTAAATTAGCATACAACTAATTGGAATATTAAAATCTAATTTTTCTTTCTTGCTTGATGAATACGTGGGTAGGGAGACCCATAAATCTCTTTATTAGGAATAAAGCCACTTCTCATGTGAAAGTGGATAATATTTTTGGCTTAATAAAGCACCATTAGGTGTGAACAGGAGCAAAATCATGTGGATTGGGTCAACTTTGACCAAACCAACAACGCTGTCATGGAGTAGTGGCATTCAATGAGAGACAACGCAGTTTTAGATGGAGACACATTGCATAGAAGTAGTGTCATTAATGGATGGGGCTTAGGGTTTGGAAGCTCATTTATTATATAAGGAAGAGGATGGAAACCATATTAATCATGTTATGATATGTTATGTTTTTTATTATATGGTCTGTTTAGACATATAAGCTTTCTTCAGTTGTTTAGCTAAGATTGCAGTGTTGTTTAGCACCAGGTGTTCCTGATCGGGAATCCCAACTCTTCCACTAAGAAGCTCTCGGAGGAGTTTGAAATACATTTCCACATTCAGGTTTCAGACCAAGCTTCAATCTTGTGGTATAGCACAGTTTCTGTTCAAAGATGTGCTGATTTGCAGGGTGCATGAGTGGAAGATCTTGTTGGGTGTTTTCTGAGCTAGTTTTGCAGTGGAGAAAGGTTTCCTTCCATTGGGAGGCTAGTAAACGAGCCCCTTGGGATTATTTGACATATTTGACATCAAGAAAATTTTATTTTATCCCCTATAGCACATTTCCAGTCTAGATCTGCGTTATTTTAGTGAGCTGTTGCAGTGGGCAACCCAAAAATGACCGAAACTCCAAAGTTAAAAACTGGTCAAACTATTTTTTGGTTTTTTTGGGTTTTTTGAGTAGAATCTATAGTTAAAAGCCCAGATCATTCTCAGTACTCTAACATCTTTCTGCACATGGTTCTTCTCCTCAGAAGTAGTAGTTTCCAACAGCAGCAGTTTCCTCAGAAGCAGTAGTTTTCTTTCCATTGAAGGGATCAACCCTTCATTGAAAGGGTCCTTTTCGAGGAGTTCTTTCAAATATAAATTAGATTCAACCACCTCCTTCTATGTGCTTCAGTTGCAGTGCATCTTCAGCCCTAGGGATTTAGATCCACCATTCATATTTTGTGTATTTCCAGAAACCCTTCCTCGGTTGTCTTGGAAAAGTGTTGAGGAGCATAGATATCCATTTTTAGCCCTATATGAGCATGATATTATTAGATCCATTTATATATATGTTCTAGTTGCAGTATTAGTAACTAAAACTACGTTTTTCTTGGTTCAGTACTTTGTGTAGCACTGTATTACATGTTTTTGGTACATTTTGGCATTGGAGGCTTCTTTCGCCTATCTTGAGGGGCTGCATCCCCAAGATCTTGTACTTATTTTTTTTTTTTATACATAACACCATAGATCTATTATTTGGCTCATATGTAATGTGTTAACATTTGCTGCTATTTCCATTATTATGAGCTATATTCTTGCTTTTTTCAGTTGGGAATATTATAGTGGTATCAGAGCATAATCTTGGCTCAGCCTGTGAAGACATTGCATCTATGTTATCAGAAGTAGAAGAAGCTTCTCACAGAAAAGAGAAGGCTTATAGAAGGTAAAAAGGAAAGTATCCATTATTTGTAGAAATGGATGGAAAGAAGTTTTCAGAACTTCTTCTTCAAACTATGTATGAGCTTCAAAGAGAAATCAAGGGAATGAGGAGGGAAAGACATGAAGGTCCATCAATAAGATTTGCACATGAGGAAAGCTCCAATTACTCATATCATGGGTGTGATCATTCAGCCACACAATCAGATCTACAACATGGCGCCATGCCTACATTCTTAGCAAGAGAAGAAGAAGCAGGAGAAACACCAAAGGAGGAGACTCTTGGTGACTATCTCCAAGAATATGAATCTCAGTCTAAGAGCATATAAGCTTCTAAGGGTTTTGTCAAATCAAAGAAGATAGAAGACCCTATAATTAAAATATAAGAAGATTATGGATGCAACATACTTTGGGTAGATTCTTTCTACCTACTTTTGATGGGTCAACCAAGAGGACAACCAAGGTTTGGGTAAAGAAGCTAGACACATATTTCCAGCTGCATCAAATTTCAGAAGAGGAAGCCATTAGAGTAAAAATGCTCCATCTTGAAGGTAAGGCTTATGATTGGTGGTTATTTGAATCTTATTCATTGAATAATTAAAATATATCTACTTATGCAAAGTTCACTATGAGGTTAGTGAAAAGATTTGATTTAAAACAATCTGAAACTTCCTTGAGAGAGAAAACCAAGCCCAAGGAATTAGAACCTTTGCATGAGTTGGAAGGATCCATGAAGCCAAATCCATTTCAGAACATTGTTGAGGGGGTTAAAGATCTGCAACATGCTTTTCCAAGGGCAAAGGCCCCACTTTAGCAAGAAATTTCTTCTCAAGAGGCAGACATGAAGATTCCTTCATGAAGAGGAGATCAAGACAAAGTATCTCTTAATGATGAGGTATTCTCCGATGATGATGAGAAGGAAGAGGAAGAGTTAGAAAGAGCCTCCAGCGCTGTAACAGCAGGAGGAGATCTACCTCTATTTGGAGATGGAGATGAAGCAATTGATTCAACTAGAGGAGCTCTGGTATCTTTGCAATAAGTTCCAAAGGATATTACATATGAAGATCATGAGCATCATGTTTCTATGTTGATGGGAAATAAGAAAAAACAATGGAGGAGATACATATCTCTATGGAAGATTTATCACAAAAACCTCTTTCCTCTTTTGGAATGAGAGGGGATCTATCTATGGACCACTCCATTTTTGTGAGCAGAGATTATGGTGAGGAACATATTTATGTGCATGATTTTTTACTTCATGATTATCGACACTCCTTTACCATGTATATGCAGGCCATTGCTCCAAGTAGGATTGTTCTTCCTTACAAAATTCATGGCCAACGTTGGGCCATAAACATTGCTGGACATGGCCACTCCCTAGGAGGATATAGGGAGATGATTTACCATTCAGGGTGTGCTCCAAAGGCACCCATCATTACTCACCTTCTCATAGCATGTGAGAAGAATATGGTAGCAAGTAAGTGATGGGGAAACCACTTACCATATCATGATCTGAGGTAGTCAAGAGATGTATTGTCCCGGTTCCACATATGGGACTATGATCCACCCCCATTATTGCATTTGGTTGTTTATGTATCACTGATTTTTATCCCACATATTGATGATGTCCTTATTCTTTTTATGGGAGTGACTGGAGGGAGGATGGAAGGATTTGATGTGTACTTTGGGAGAGAGATTCTCCATGGTTCTTATGTTTCATATTTCTGGGAGAGCATTGGACCATCCATGATTGTCACATTGGGTCTCTTGTTTCCTTATGGGATGAGCCATTTGGGTAACTTGAGGACTTGGGAAGTCCCTCTCATGAGTAGATGGGAGGAGTCTTTCTATGAATTACCATTCTGGAGGGCGATTCATTTTATATGGATGATAGCTTGGAGGATGGAGCTTCACACGGGGATGGAGTTTCCCTATATTTTGTAGATACATCCTTGTAGTTGATTGAGGACAAGAAACATTTGGGAGGGGAGGATTGTAATATTCCTAAATTAGCATACAACTAATTTGAATATTAAAATCTAATTTTTCTTTCTTGCTTGATGAATAAGTGGGTAGGGAGACCGATAAATCTCTTTATTAGGAATAAAACCATTCTCATGTGAAAGTGGATCATATTTTCAGATTAATAAAGCACAATTAGGTGTGAACAGGAGAAAAATCATGTGGACTGGGTCAAATTTGACCAAATCAACAATGTTGTCATGGAGGAGTGGCATTCAATGAGAGACAATGCAGTTTTAGATGGAGACACATTGCATGGAAGTAGTGTCATTAATGGATGGGGCTTAGGGTTTGGAAGCTCATTTCTTATATAAGGAAGAGGATGGAAGCCATATTATTCATGTTATGATATGTTATGTTTTTTAGTATATGGTCTATTTAGACATATAAGCTTTCTTCAACTATTTAGCTAAGATTGCGGTGTTGTTTAGCACTGGGTGTTCCTGATCGGGATTCCCACCTCTTCCATTGAGAAGCTCTTAGAGGATTTTGCACTACACTTCCACATTCAATTTTTATACCAAGCTTCATTCTTGTGGTACAATGCAGTTTCTATTCAAAGATGTGCTGAGTTGCAGGGTGCAATAGTGGAAGATCTTGTTGGCTGTTTTATGAGCTAGTTTTGCAGTGGAGAAAGGTTTCCTTACATTGGGAGGTCATTAAAGGAACCCCTTGAGCTTATTTGACATATTTAGCATTAGGCCAAGTTTATTTTATCCCCTAAAACCTAGTTCCAGTCTAGATATGCGTTATTTTAGTGAGTTGTTGTAGTGGGCAACCCAAAAATGGCCAAAAATCCAAAATTAAAAGCTGGCCAAACCATTTTGGGGTTTCTCTGGTTGCTTTGAGTAGAATCCATGGTTAAAATCTTGAGTCACTCTAAGCACTCGAACAACCTTCTGCACATGGTTCTTCACCTGATAAGTAGTAGTTTCCAGCATTAGCAGTTTCCTCAACAACAGTAGTTTTCTTTCCATTGAAGGGATCAACCCTTCATTGAGAGAGTCCTCTTGGAGGAGTTCTTTCAGATCTACATCAGATTCATCCACCTCCTTCTATGTGCTTCAGTTATAGTGCATCTTCAGCCTAGGGCTTTAGATCCACCATTCATATTTTGTGTATTTCCATAAACCCTTCCTGGGTTGTCTTGGAAAAGTGTTGAGGAGCATAGATCTCCATTTTTAGCCCTATATGAGTATGATATTATTAGATCCATTTATATATATGTTCCAGCTTCAGTATTAGTCACTAAAATTGCATTGTGCTTGCTTCAGTACTTTGTGTAGCAGTGTATTACATGTTTTGGGTACATTTTGGCATTGGAGGCTTCTTTTGCCTATCTTGAGGGGCTGGATCCCCAAGATCTTGTACTTATTTATTTATGTTATGCATAATATCATGGATATATTATTTGGCTCATATGTAATGTGTTAACATTTACTGCTATTTCCATTATTATGAGCTATATTCCTGCTTTTCTCATTTGGGAATATTACAGATGCTAGACAAAGGGTATGGAAGGTAGAAAATATCACCTTAAGGAGCACCAGTCAAATTGTAAATATGAAGGATGGCACACTCAGGTTGTACATATATTAGAAGAAACATAAAAAGGATACCATTAAGAACACATATCCATTGCCCCAAATTGCTGTCTTATTTTATCAATTTTTGGGAGAAACAATATTTTTGAAGATTGATTTAAGATCCAGATATCAACAGATGCACATTAAAGATGAGGACATGCATAAGAAAGTGTTGCAGAAAAGGTATGGGAATTATGAATTTGTGGTTGTTCCCTTCAGACTTGCCAATGCACATGCCACTTTTATATTCCTAATGAAAAATGTATTTCACCATTACCTGGATAAGTTCGTAGTGGTGTTTTTTGATGACATATTGGTTTATTTTAAAACTAAGGAGGATCATGAAGGATATTTAACAACATTTTTACAGTTTTTTAAGATAAAATAAGCTATATGAAAATATTGACAAATGATAATTCGTTCATTCGCAAATCCATTATTTGTGACACATTGTTTCAAATGAGATATTAGTTGTTGACCCATAAAAGGTTAATGCCATCATGGAGTGGCCAACACTAAGAAACATGGCTAAGATTATATCATTTATGGGGATGGTATGATATTATAGAAGGTTCATAAATAACTTCTCCCAGATCAATCACCTGATTACAACATTGTAAAAGAAGGAAAATAAATTTGAATGGATAGATGAATGTGCTACAAGTTTTGAGAAGCTGAAGAATTTTCTCACTCCCCATACTAAGAATAACATACCCAAACAAGGATTTTATCATTTGCATAGATTCCTGCAAAGAGGGACTTGGTGGAATGTTGTTGTAGGAAGGCCAAGTGGTGTGCCATGAATTAGAAAAGCTAAATAAGAATGAGAAAAATTATGTGACTCATGATTTAGAGTTGGATACCATCATTCATGAATTGAAGATATGGAAACATTATCTCCTTGTAAGGAAATTCACTTTGATGACATACCATGGAGGGCTGAAGTATTTATTTTATTAGCGTAAATTAAATGCTAGACAAGCTAGATGGATGGCCACAATTAGTGAATTTGGATTCCAAATAAAATAAATTAAGGGAAGGGAAAATTGAATTGTTGATGGACTCAACAAGAGGGTACAAATGTGGCATTTATCAGCCATAATTTCCTACAAGAATGATATTGAAGAAATAATTAAAAATGTGGGTCAACAAGATGAAAACTATCAACAATTAAAATAAAAAATGCAACAAGAAATAGGAGGGGTGAAGGAAGACGATTTCACACTCTCTAAGGTTGGATTGGTCAAATTTAAAAAATATAATCTATGCGCCCAATGAATTTAGTTTGAAGAGGATGATATTAAAATAATTTCATACAAGGATATATTATATAAGCCAAGCTTATCATAAGACTCTAACAACCATCAAGAAGTTTTATATTGTTCTGATATAAAGAGAGAAGTGGCTGATTTTATTTATAAATGTATTGAATGTCAGCAAGTGAAGGCCGAATGGAAGAATCCAACAATATTATTTCATCCCATTCTCGTTTTAGAATGGAAGTGGGAAGTTATTTCAATGGATTTCATCACTATACCTCCACATACATCCAAACAACACAATGCAATTATGGTTGTGGTAGAAAAAATGAGAAAGGTGGTTGACTTCTTAGTTGTAAAGTCCACTAATATAATGAGTGATGTTATTCAAGTTTTCATTAAAGAAATTGTGAGGCTCCATGGAATTCCAAAGAATATTATCTTAGATAGAGATGATAAATTTACTTCCAAGTTTTGGAAGGATTTATTTGTAGGATTTGGGACAAATTTGGAATTTTGCACAGAATACCATCCACAAAAAAAATGGGAAGGCCCTGAGGATAAATAGAATCCTTAAGGAAATGCTTAGAATGTATGTGATGCACCAGCCAAAAAAGTGGGAGGATTTTCTTCCACTTGTGGAGTTTTCTTGAAACAATGGTTACCAATAATCATTGAAAATGGGTCCATTTAAGGCTCTCTATGGGAGGAGTTGTAATACTCCTATCAACTAGAGAGATCCAATGAATAGGGTCCTTATTGGGCATGATATATTGAAATAAATGGAGAAGAAATGGTAGCTGTTAGGAAGAATTTAAAAATGGCCCAGAATAACTATGTAGACTAATATATGGTACATAAATAGTACATAGTTGCGGAGGATGTATATTTGTGAGTTAGACCCAAGAAGAACTCTTTGAAAATTGGTTCATGTGCTAAGTTGGCACCACGGTTTTGTGGGCCATTTGAAGTTCTTGAAAGGACATGGTAAGTGGTTTATACGCTAGCCTTTCCACCATTAGTAAAATTTCGTAATGATTTCCATGTTTATTTGCTTAAAATATATGTATAGGATGCTAATCATGTGATTGATTTGTTTTTTCTAAAGGTAGAGCCATAAGGAGAGTTCCAGCCAGAACCTCTATGTATCCTAGATTGTAGGCAACTCACATTCCAAAATTGAGTAATCGAGCAAGTCAAAGTGAAATGGAGGAACTTTGGGACCAAGGAAGCCACACATGAAACGAATGATCAAATGTGGGAAGCATATCCATTTTTTTCGTTGGTTGAGGAAAATGTAAGTAAATAATGTTTGTACAAATTTGTGTATATAAAGTTTGAACTAGTTTTATGCTTGGTTTAAAACATGTTTTTCCTTTTTTGTTTAGACGTATAAAACCAACGAAGATGCTACTACAAGGTGGTGGGGTCTATGACATCCCTTGCCTAATCCCCTAATGTAAATATTTAAATTAGTGTTTCATAATTAAACTTCCTAAGAATTGGGACACATATTTTAGAGCTTTGACAAAGGAGGTTTCATGAGGAGGCTGAGATAATTAGTTTTAGTCATGGAGGTTGACCTTCCTACCTTAATGGGTTAAATAAATAATTTAACTTAGATGGAAACAAAAGGAAAATTACCATGTTAATCTTAGACAAGATGACAAGAAAAAGAGGACAAAAATTAACTGTTAGAATGGGAACTCTAGCAAGAAAATGTGTTTGGGTAGAATGCTCAAGGTATAAGAAAAAAAAAGTTGTTGCAAGAGTGGGAAGGGGGCCATAGGTGGAAACTCATGAGTGGACCAGCAAGAAAAATCCTAAATAGAACAAAAAGAGAGGATATTTATGCAGAGAGGAGAGCAAGGAAGAGAGCTTGAGAGAGGGAGAGTTCACTCTGAAAATAGCACAATGGAAGAAACCCAAGAGGGCTTGTTGAATGAGAAAAAAATCTCATTGTAATGGCTTCCCTGAAGGTTGATGAAATGGTAGAGAGTGGCTTGCTTAAGGATGATGAATTTTTTGGGAATCTTGTGGACTAAGGAACTTGTTGGATATGCAAGGGATACTTAGGTGCTTGTGGGGATGATGAACCACTAGGACTAGTAATTTTGGTTCTTGCTCTCACTAAAGAAACACCTAGAGAAGTGGTATGTATGCTCTTATATCATCTTTTCTAGTTGATTAAACTTCCCATGCTATAATTAGAACTCTTCTCTCAAAGTTGAGTCGTGACTCTATGTGCCTATAAAGAATCTATGAGATGATGCCAACGAATTTAAAAATTATCTGGGTAATAGCTACAGACTGTGAGAAAGCCAAAGGGAAGTAGTTCCCTATTCACTATGATTTACTCTCGATTATCTAGTGGGTAAAGGCATTTGGACTTTGGAGACCTTTCTTCAGCTGGTGGTATTGGTTTTAATCCTTTAAGCACTCCTCCTCAAGTTCTCGAATCTGGCTTAGGCATGATTGACTAAAAAAAATACTGTAATGTAGGCCAATATAACGTTGGGTGGAGAGTTGAATTCCCAATCTCAGTTACCATTTATTTATTCAATACAATATAAGTGTTTACATATGTGTGTGTGTGTGTGTGTGTGTGTGTGTGTGTGTGTGTGTATGCATGTATATGCTCATTGTACTATCGAAATGTCTAAGATAATTCTAAGGAACATGATTTCTTGTCGGAATATGGAATGTTGATTCCTAGTGAAAATTTTCCAAGGAATGGTTGGTTCTTGTATTTACTTCATGATCTTGAATCTCGTTAATTTCCACTCCCAAGAGAGATGTGAAACTATGTGTTGGTATGGGCTTGCAATCATTTTATGCTATGTCATTGATTGGATGGACATGGTATTTTGCATGTATTGTTGTGAAATCTAACCTCTATGCCATGTGTTATTAAAGTGTCCTCAACGTGTGAAATTTAGATTTGCTCATGTGTTTGGGAGTAGGTTGAGCTTCCGTGTGTTTATATGAATTATATATGAGATTTGCATATTTTAATGGCCTAAATTCTATCATTGGCTTAGGAAAATATTGCTGGCCCCATCGTGTTGGCATTGATTTCTACCTAAGGAGTCAACCGTGGAATCAATTATGTTAGTATTGATGTCAAAAAAAAAGAAAAAAAAAAGGATAAAAAGGAAAAAAACAAAAATAAATAAAAGAAAAGAAAACAAAAACAAAAAAACTCTCATTTATTGAATGAATGGTAAATTTTAGGGACTAATATTCACAAGTGGGCTAATTTTCCATGATTTTTCCAAAAAATAGATTCACCAATTTCCATTTCTTTTAGAAATGATTCACCCAAATTTTACTGTATAAAATTATTTTACCCTAAAAATAGCCAAAATTATATGGACTCTACCTATAAAATAATTATAAATTTGAATATTTTTATAAAGCTATCAACAAACATTTTATATTTTTCATATTAGGCACTAGTGAGGTTCGCCAAGTTTTATAAACTTTAAAATAAATTTCCATCCTTAAAATTTTCTTTGATTGAAGGAGGTGATTGATTAAAATTAAAAAAGTCTCTCATTTGTTGAAGAAGATGATTGATTAAGTTTGAAAATATCTCTCTTATTTATTAAAGAAGGTGATTGATTAAACTTGAAAAGTCTCTTATTTATTGAAGAATGTGATTAGTTAAGTTTTAAAATATCTATCATTCAATGAAGATGATGGTGGATCAAGTCAAGGAGGAATGTTCTATGAAACAAACCAAATATATAATGTAGGAACATAGATGATTCATTGTGCATTACTTTGAATGCAATTTTTATTTTAATAACATCAAAAAAACATTTATAGGAGAATGATTTGAGGAGTTGAGATTGGCTAATTTTTTAGAGCAAGTCATTGGAGAGAATTTAGAACATTGAGATCCAATGGTGAGAGGAGAGACATAATTGTAGTAGATTTTTGAAGGATATAAGTTTAATTGTAGAGTTTTGTGTGTACGCTTCAACAAATGATTTATGTAGGTTTATGAAGGCATTTGATTGAGGATATTTTTGCTATCTTGGAGATTGGATGTTAGAATTATTTCTATGGCACATTTGTATTGCTAGAATCATGTATGCAGGGAATCATAGTTGAGAATATTATGTTTTATTAACATTCTAGTTTATGTCTTGTATGGCTACTATTGTTTAGACATGGCTAAGTTTTGTGATCATATTTGTTATGATGTTGATGGAGTTGTATTGAGAGTGTGTATGTTGGGGGTTTGTTGTGTTTTATGTATTACATCATATTTACCACTTATGTACAACATATTAGTATTATAGATTTGATTGTGGTTGAGATTATTGAGTAGTTGATTGTATTGCATAGAGACATTGTGTTGACAGAGATTGCATTCAGTTTGAGCATAGAGCTTATAGTGAGTCCAATATGAAAATGGATGACATGTGGCTCACAAATGTTTGATTACAAAGAGTAGTGGATCTAGTGTGAAAATTGTGAAATGTGGTATATAGGAGAGCTTGAATTTTGGGGCCTTTAGTGAGCTAATTAGTGGCTTTATATTATAAGGTGTAGTGGCATCCTTCATGTAGAGGCCTAAGAACCTTAGAGTGGCTTCTTTTATCCAATGGTGGATGGAAATACTTGGGTGTTGGGGCATCTGGCAGGTGGTCGTCACAAAGTTGTGCATTAGGGGAATTTTGAAGTCTAAATGGGCATCCTAAGAAAAATTTACAACGAAAATAAAATTGATAAGAACCAATAGGATTCAAGATGATGATGTGAACCATGGGGGATGATTCACCATTTCTGGAGTAAAAAAGTAAAAATATTAAAATGAAATAAAATAATAAAACTACTTTTTCAACTAGTATTTTCAACTTATCTCCCTAAGGATTTACTCAAATTTTGAGAAGGACAACTTTTTGGATGAAAAAATTAATTCCTCATCTAAGGAGTACCCATGTTGCATATTTTCGATGGACCTTGCTACGTGAAAAAAAGGAGAAATACATGAGAAAAAATGATTGCAATCACGTTTTTCATGTATTTCTCATTTTTCGTATAGCAGGGTCCATCAAAAGTATGCAACATGGGTAATCCTTGATTATGAATCAAATTCTACATCCAATGAGTGTTCCCACTCGAAATTTGAGTAAATCCATAAGGAGATAAGTTGCAAATATGAGTTGAAAAAATATTATATATTTTTTCCCTCTAAAATTTGATGATGTAATGTAATATTATTTTATTATTTCCACTATTATTTTATAATTTCCTTAGGAGGACCATTTTAGACCTCAAAATTCTTCTAATGGGAGTGGTGGCTTCTAACATGTGTTTCCCTACAAATTTCATACAGGTAGTCTCCTAGAGCGAGTAGCGGCTCGTGTGATTGGAAAGTAATGGCTTACACACTAGTGGTGACTAGTGATCATATGTAAGAGACCAATTACTAGTGATGGTGGTTTTATCCCTTTGGTTTTCCACCTAACATCTGGTGTCTCTATGTGTGATGATGTTCATGTTGTTTTTGTTGATGTGTTTCTACCCATGGTTACTTGTGTTGATGAAGATCACCACTTATGTTTATGATTATGCATGTGTTGTTTATATATGATGTTGGTTGACTAATGCATTATTCAGTAATTATTTAAAAAAAAATGGAAAAATTTGGTATAAGTTGATCATACTAGGGCACAAAACTGATTCACCCCCTAATATTGTTCAGTTGTCCGACAAGTGTTATTCGAGTGGGGTTCTTGGTTGTAACTTGATTGCTAGAGAGTAGATTCAGGAGGTGTTAGTAAAAAAATAAAATAAATTGAATTTTTTTTTTTCAAAGTGAACCCTCCAAGAGTATTTGTCATCAGTGCTACAAATTTCAAGGTATGGCATGAAAATACTAGATCTCAATTATTATCTTGTGGATCTAACATTTTTTTAAGGATGTGACGAGGATCCACTTTCACCTAAAGTGATGCATCATAATGCTAAAGCGAGATGAATTATTTAGGAGAATCTCCATAATGAAAATTTGGAGAAAAAAACATATCTGAAATCTGCCAAGGAGATTTGGGACAGACTACAAGTGCTTTTTGGAGGTGATAGAAATAAAAATGGAGAGAAAATTGTTGAAAAGTAGAGTAAGAAGAAGAAAAAGAAGAAGGGCCCTCAGAAGTAAGAATCTCATCCAGAAGAGTCTCATCCCCCTAGTGTGAGTGGTTCAAAAAATTATGAGAAGAGATTAGAAAAGGAAGAACCAAGCGTCCTCCAATGCAACAAATTTGAAGGTATAAATTTAAATGAATTATTTTTGTGTTATGGTTTAGAAATATATGACATTACTTTTTCCAAGTAAGACACTCATGTTGATGAATGTGATAAATTGATACTTGTTTGGTTGAGTATGACTTAGCTATGGATGTAATAGAGAAATTATCCGCTGAAGTTAGTAGACTGACATATGCATTTAGGGAACATTATAAGTTGATGCACATTTTTGATGAAAAATAAAATAAGATGAGAGAAGAGGTTCTTAGCGTGAAGATCCACTAGCTCAAGAAGCCTAAATGACTGAGGATGTTATGGCTGGTCAAAAAAAAGAGAATGAGGGCCAATTTTAACAACTTGAAGGTGAAGTTTTTAAGTTAAGAAAGAAATTTGAAGAAAAAGGAAACTAGCTGAAGCAAGAAAAGAGTATGAAGGCCTTAGATAGTTTTCTTGAGATCCAAAGATATCCCATGATTAGATTTGGTATTGGCTTTCAAAAGAGAGAGTCCAAATCGCATGCAATAAAGAACAAAAACACATAATCAAAAAGGTCTTTAGCAAACAATAGCATCAACAAGAGTAGAAAAGGAGGAATGAAGCAATAGATCTAATAGAAGATGAGAATAAAACCTTAAGGAGCATCTACCACTAGAATATCCTTCACTTCTAGGGTTAAATATTGTGGCATATCTATCAAATTTCAAATTAATCAAAGCCCATTTATTCTTTTGATGGATGAAGTGGAATATTATGTCTACCAAAATTATGGACATGTTGCAACCAACTATAGGAGAAGAGTGTATAGATCTAGTCAGCAAATCTTGCAACAATATGAGAAACCAAGGAGATCAACCATCATCTATACTTAAATACAAATAATGGCTTTTTTTCTTGTAACATGTTTTGCCACAAGGCAGTTGGTTGCAAATCTAACCCATGGAGTAGAGGCATATCCCATACAAGGCATATAATTGATGGTGCTAGGAGGAGATTTGATCCCCTTGCTTCATATCTCGGTAAATGCAAAAATGGGAAACACTTTTTGGAATTAGGGTTTTATAGTTAAAAAGTGTTGGGAGAACTAATACTAATAGAAAAAATTATAAAAAAATAGTACGAACTGCATGTAATACTATATTTTTATATCTGAAGAAATAGAGAAAGACGATTTCTAGCAATGAAAATGTTGACGGATACCTAAAAAACAAAAAAACTGTTGCTTGTTGTTAGTTTCTTCAAGGTAGATCCGAAAAAAGAAACAACAAATCTGGAGTAGGCCTGACAGAAAATACAAGAAGAATGAACATGTGAAGAAATAACCTAATACAGTGTGGGTGAAGAAGAGTGAGCAGTATCCCATGAAGTAGAGAGAGATCACCCCCCTATGTAGTATATTGTTTTCTTATGCATATTCATAAAATTGTGAAGAATTTTGTGAGAGGCTTACATGGTCTTAGGGAGAGTGCATAAAATCCCAATGAAGATACTTTTACAAGTTGTAGCAGTAAGAAAAACATGATGTGATCATGAGTCTCATTGCATATTCAAGTCAACATGATTAGTTATCCTATTGGAGGTATAATTAGCTCAAGGGGAGCTATGCATGGTTTTAGAGTTCAAGAGTTTTATATATTTCTCTTATTGTTTTCACTCATTTGTTGGTAGTGGCCTTATATATGTTTAAATGAGTTAAAGAGTATATTTTTCAGCCATATATATGTTGTTGGTTCTCATTGAGAAGTGGTTGAAAATTTCATGTACAACCATGCATAGAATAGAATCGTTGGTTCAACCATGATTAGATGAGAGTTTTATCTCAACCATGTATGCATGTGCATCTTATTTGGTCCATTGGTTGAGGAGAACTTGAGTTTGGGAGGCATAGTGGTGAGTTATTTTCTTCAATCATGTAAAGCACATTTGAGTGCAATGATGTAACAACTATGCATAGAGAACATATGTGTTGGCATGAATTGTTGTAAGTATATTACTTTAGCTGCCATGTATGCACACTCATATGTACAAGATCAACATTGTAATAACTATTGTTTGCATTATTGGTGCATTGGTTTAGTGGTCCACGTCTTGGAAAGAGTTATGATTCTTGGTCATGCATGAGAGAGAGAGAGTCTTGAGAGTTGTTCAACCATGTATTTTCTACATTATTTAACTTGTTTCAACCTTGTCTGGGATGTTATATCTCTTTGATATAGCCATGTATCATGATTATAAATCCATGTAATCATTGCATATATTTTGGTCATGTATGAATTGAGTTTTTGGTCTATGAGGAGTATCTCTTGCATGTGGAAAATAGAAATATGGAAACAACAAAACTTGACGTAAAATAACATAGTGATATTGTTTTGAACCCCATTATATGTTTAGGGGGAGTTTGTTTAGCCAAGCAGTAGAAGGAAGTGCATTGTGTTAGCATAGAGGCATGGTTTTGACTTCATGGTTTGTTGGAATACTATTAGCTTGTTGGAATAAGGAGCTGATAAATTTTAATATACATATCAGTTGATATCAACAATTTTCAAAATGTAGTTCAACCATACTTCTATTCCCTTATCCATTGATGTCAAAGGCAGAGAGTGACAAGCATAAGAAGATAATGAGATCGCTCAATTTGAGGAGTTTGTGTATATCAAATTAGCATTGTCGATGTAGGTTGACATCAACACCAAAGGGGGAGTATGTTAGCCACATGGCATTGGAATTGATGTCAGCCTATGATGTCTAAATAATAAGTCAACTGTGTATTAAATTGTGTTGGCATTGATGCAAAAAAGGAGAAGAAATAAAGAAAATAAAAAAAAAGAAAAAGAAAAGAGAAACACTCTTTCATTTATTGAATGAGGTGATTGATTAAACTTGGAAAAGTCTCTCATTTATTGAAGAAGGTGATTGATTAAGTTTGAAAATATATCTCTCATTTATTTAAGAAGGTGATTGATTAAACTTGAAAAATCCTCTTATTTATTGAAGAAGTTGATTAGTTAAATTTGCTAATATCTCTCATCCAATGAAGGTGATGGTGGATCAAGTCGAGGAAGTTACATTAATTGGACCAAATATATAATGTATGAACATAGATGCTTATATCTCCATTAATTTGAATTCAATAATTATTATAATCACCCCAAAATATTATTTATAGGAGAATGCTTTGAGGAATTGAGGTTGGATAGTTTGTGAGAGTAAGTCATTGGAGAGAATTCGTAACATTGAGATCTAATGGTGAGATGAGAGACATTGTTATAGCAGATTGCTAAAGGAAAATAGATTTATTGCATAATGTTATGTGCACGATTCAACAAATGTTTTATGTAGGTTTATGAAGGCATTTGATTGAGGAGATTGTTGCTACCTTGGAGATTGGATGTTAGCATGTTTTCTATGGCACATTTGTATTGCTATCATGTATGCATGGAATCATAGCTGAGGAAATTATGTTTTTTAATTATAAAAAAATTATAAGGTTGTAGCATTGTAGTTTATGTATTGTATGGTTGTTATTGTTGATACATGGTTTATTTTTGTGATCAAATTTATTATGCTACTAATAGAGTTGTGTTGTGAGTGTGTATGTTATGGGTTTTGTTGTGTTTGATGTATTGCATTAGATTTACCACTTATGTAAAACATATGTGTATTATAGATTTGATTGTGTTTTAGACTATTGAGTAGATGATTGTATTGTAGAGAGAGATTGTTTTGTAGGAGATTGTATCTAGTTTGAGCATAGAGGTTATAGTGAGTCTAGTTTGAAAATGGATGAAATTTGGCTCACATATGTTTGAATGCAAAGACTATTGGATCTAGTGTGAAAATTTTGAAACATGGTCCACATGAGAGCTTGAAGGTTGGGGCCTTTATTGAGGCAAGTAGTGGATTTCTATGACAATGTGTAGCAACATCCTTCAGGTAGTGGCCTGAGAACTTGGGAGTGTTGGATTCCGTACAATGGTGGTTGTCAAGACTTGGGTGTTGGGGCATCCAACAGGTGGTGGTCTGCAAAGTCATGGGAGTGGTGGCCTGCAAATTTCATACCGGTATTGCCCTGGAGTAAGTAGCAGGTCACGTTATTGGCAAGTTGTGGCTTGCCACTGGTGGTGACCAATGATCATATGTCAGAGAAATATTTTGAATAATAGAAGAAGAGTGAAGCAGAACATTCAATGGTGGTTTTCTCCCTTTAGGTTTCTGCCTAACACTTGGTGTCTCTATATGTGATGATGTGCATGCTGTTTTTATTGAGTGTTGCTACCCATGGTTGCTTGTGCTTATGATGATCAATACTTATGTTTATGATTATGCATGTGTTTTTTATATGTAACGTTGGTTGACTAATTCATGATTCAGTGATTTTGTAAAGGGAAAAAATTGGTATAATTTGATCATAGGCCACAATAATGATTCACCCGACCCTCTTAGTATTGTTTAATTATCCAAAAAATACATTGACTGATTGTTATGGTGTGTTTCAATGGATTGAGCAGATAGCGAGGGTGCACTAGTTAATGGCCTTCATGGTCGAGGTATGATTGGAGTGATATAGAAGATCATGTATGCAAAAATTAAATTTCAAAGGAAGTATAATTGCTACTGTGGACATATATAGAACAAAAAGGAATTATGGTTTGCACAGTTTGAGAAAATTCTAAGTTAAAAGGGTTGAAAATTTCTAAGTGTGAGAAATTTGTAATGAATCCTAAGTGTGGCAAGTAAGCCTGAAGGTGGCATCAGAAAGAAGTTTAGGCCCGATCTAGTGAGGGCCTAGTTGGTGGGGACCCAGGCAATTCAGGTGGTCGGTAATGATGACCTTGTAAGGTGGTTTTCTAGTTGTCGTGATGGGACCGAAAACAGCTAAGGTAAATTTTGTTTGTCTCTGTCATTCCACATGGACTTATCTAGACATGGTGGAATGATCCACATGGGAACTGTTATGGCCTAAATCTACCTCAGGCTGAGAAAGGCATAATCTAGGGTAACATCAAACCATGCTTAACCTGGTAGCTAGCCCTACCAGATCGGGAGAGTGCTCTCTCCTTGTCAACCTCAGCAAAAAATGATCAACGAAGCTTGAGATGACTTAAATGAAAACTGATTTTAGGCTAGGTATATATGTAAAAGAGTCTTGATTTGAATTTAATGAATATTTTTTTGGCTCAAGAGGAAAGGAAAATTTGGGTCTGGGGAATGAGGCTCAGTTCTGCAGAGATCTGAATGGGGCAAGGTAGGAAATTGATTTGACACTTCCAATTTAAAATTAATGGAGAGTGGAGAGAGGTGAGGAGTTGAAGAGGGCAAGAAACCTTCAAGGATCCTCTCCAAACAGCTGAAAACATAGAAAATTAAACAAACCCTAGGTAGAGCACTGCAAATTTTAATGAATTCTACCTTTATCCTTGTTTGCTTAACTTAAGAATAAATAAGAGGGAAAATGATATACATAAAACAATAGTAGACTTACATTTACAGAGAGAAACACACTATCAAAGAAAAATACCACATGAATCCCATGGAGTGCTGCAAACCCTGGTCTATTCCTTTGCCAAACTACAGAGATGAATGTACAATGATGCTCAAAGCAATCCCAAGTGTCCAACCATGCAAATGACTGAAAAAATACAAGATATAGACAACACTAACTCATCGCCAGCCTCTAGGGGTCGAGCTCACAAGTTTAGGAGTTTTTTCAACAAGATCTAAACTAAGAACTGGAAAATAGGCAGTGGAATAGCTTGCCTCTATAAGATAGGAAACTGATTCATTCAGTTGCAATTCACCTTTTGATGGATGAATCTACCTCCATGAGTAAAAATTTTCCAAAATTACATCAAGACCCATAAAATTACATTAAATTACATCATGAGTTTAACATTTGGAAGTAATAAAGTCAAACTGTCCAAAACTAGGCGAAAAACAGAGTTATTGAGTCAAAAATGAGCAAAAATCCCCAATGCGTCGTGCCTGATTTCTCTATGCGTCGCGCCAGTTTGAAGCCGATTTTGAAGGTCTTCCTGGTGTCCAAATTTTCTCCAAGTGGTATTGTTGGAAATTTCTGCCTGTCTAATTTCCAAAACAAGTGGAATTTCTGAATTTGTCTTCCATTTTCCCCTCCAAAAATTAGTTCTCCCAACACTGCTTCCTGTGTGTCCAAAAAGGGGTAGAAAGGTCATTTTTAGGGTGTTTTTTACCCTTCAGGAAGCCCAAAACCTATCAAAATATATTGGCCATTAGTAGGCATGCATAATTTTCCATGAAAAATCCAAAAATGTAAAGTTTTCCCCAAGAGGAGCCCCCCATCAAAAGCACGCGCCAAGTGGCGCGACGCATAGAGCTGAAAATCCTGTTTTTAGGCCAAAAAATAAAAATTTGCAAAAAGTGTCCCAAATTTCTTGAAATTTGGGCTGAGTGTCCTCAATTATGTACTATTCTAGGCCAAGGAATCCTCGACCAAAATCTAAAGTCTATCTTGCCTTTTCTGACGCTTTGAGGCCCTTTTCAACTTAGCTTTCAGGATCTTGATTCGTGCCTTGCAAACATGATTTCTTGCCCAATAATGATTTGCCATGTGCCTCAACATGTTATTTTCCTTTTTGGCCTTCTCCAACAGATTTTCCAAATGAATATTTACCCTTTCAAACCAAGTTTTGCGATCAGCCTCAATCTCTTGCTCAGTGGATGTCATCTCGGTTTGGCTCCTTTTGGTAGCTTGCCAGTTCTCACGTATATTTTGCAACTCCATGATAGTTTGCTGATCTTCTAGCTGTTTGTTTCTCTGCTCAAGGTAGTTGATTATCCATTGGGATCTTTTCAATTTGACGGACAAAGTGTTTATTTCCGCCTTCTGCTCCTGAACAATCTCTCTCAGCTTTGAGCTTGGTGAGCCCAAATCATCATCAATGAGTATGAAATTGGTATCCTGGCCTCCTGAAGGCCCATCATCATGTATGGGCCTCTTACCCTTGTCCTTTACCTGTGATGATGATGAAGGAGGTGAGACCCCTTCCACCCCGGGTGGAGATAATACTCGCCTGGCTGCTGCAAACAAACCTCTAGTGCCCCTCTGATAGGTGACAAACATCAGCACACTAGCAGTCTGTGTCTCATGACCTTCATGCTGATATGAAGGTTCACCTACCTCATGAACAACCTCTGAAGGTACGTGAGAAGCTGTGAAGAAATCATTAGAAATGAAATCCTCCCATGAAATATCCTGCAAGCCAAGCTGATGCATAACCACAATTTTGATGAGTGCAAAGTGATAGATACTGCTATACTGCTACTCAAGAGTTTTCCTTTGCACGAGGGTGGTCATCTTCTCAATATTCCAGCACATAAAATAAGGGAGGTTCATCATTCTCACCTTGGTAAAGTGCATCAGCAACGTGATATGATAGGCATAAAGACGTGAAAACCGGCCCTCGCCACTGAAATATTTGATAATAAGTTTCATCAGAGGAGCATATGAATCTTTTAGGAACTGGAAGGTAAAAACTCTGTTGAGTTGTCTTACAAAACTGGGCTTGATATATGGCTCATAGTGTTCCCTGTCAACCTGCTGCCTTTTGTTTCATCGCTCTCCAACATTTGGAATTCCGGTTTCTTGAGAGATAGTTTCAGGTGTTAAAGTGAATGTCACACCTGCAAGGGTGACTTGGCCATTATGTAAATGCAACACAAACAATCTGGCCAGCTCTTGATGGTGGTGAACTCTAGCAACCATTTCAAAAAATTGATAACAAGACTACTGTTGAAAACATGAAATAGCAAGAGCACAGGCCTGCAACTCAGCCAATGAAGTAGGCTCCTCCCACACATGTCTGCCAATCTTGTGAGGTCTCCTAGGTGCATGCAATTCAGTTGTGGAGTCACTGTCTCGGTCATAAGAGGTATCTGTCTCCATGATTTCCAAATTCTATATTGTCTTGGATGAATATGAGGAATTTGGTGTCTTTGGTTTTTATTGCCAAATGTGTGATAATAAGTGAGGGACTATGGAGGGAGAGGGTAGGGGAAATGATAGAATATTACCAAGTAAAATTTTCCAATTAAAGAGTTTTAGGGGTAGCTTCTATGCTTTTTGGGATAGCATTTGGGATTTGGAAAATTTGTAATTAGGATGGGACAATGGAAATTGGGATAGGGAATGAGTGATTTAGGGATATGAGGGAATAGCGAAATGGGCTGATGGAAGAAGAATAACAGTGATGAGGGAATAACAAGGTGAGGAAATGGAAGTGATAGGCACAAAACCAAATTCTAAACCCTAAGGAAACAATCCTTAAACTATAAAATAGGGTTTGAATTTTCTTGTATTAAATCCTCATAAAAAACACAAGACACATGTTCATTAGCAGTGGAGGGGTTACTTGACTTACTTGGACCGAAATGGACCGAGAAGATTTGAAGTTCTAAGAGGCATGACAATGAAATTGCTTTGCGGCCCTACGCGTCGCGCAAAAAACCCAACGCGTCGCGTACCTCCAATGCACCGCGCAGGAGTAATTTCAACACAGTGGGGGCCGACCCAATGCATCACGCCCGCCCAATGCGTCGCGTCGCCCAGCCAATGCACCGCGCAGTGAAACTTGCACAACTCTGACTTCAAACTGATTCTTTCGCTCCTCACGATTTCGCCTTGGCTCACTCTGTCATCTTGGCATACAAATGAACTCTTGAAGCATAAAATGATTTATATACCAAGGATTTTAATTCTCCATTAAAAAAAAACCCACTTTGTAATGTTTCAGATTTTGACACTTTTTTAAAAAACTTTGTTTTGCTTCATTTTGGCTTTTTGACTGAATGATGTGCTTTCTGTTTGTCCTGCAGGGAATAAATTGGCTGGATCTTGACAAAGATGACCAGGGTTTCTAGTGAAAATATTATTACAACTGAGAAAACTTTAAATTACATTACATTTATACATAAAGATGAAATACTCTATTTTTCTTCAAAACAGAGTTTTGAAGAAAAATATATTATTAAACATATAATGATGAAATTTTTAGTACTGAAACCTTATTTCAAACTCCTCATGTGCCTACTGACTATTATTGGGAATTCTGAAGACCTTATTAATGAAACCCTAGACCTAATGACATTAAAACCCTAAAAATGACTTTTTGCAAACTATGAGACAAAAAGTGACTGTAAATGATCTTAATGAACAGAAATAAGCCAGCAGGTAAAGGGCATGAGGGACATGAGAAATAAGGCACTATCGTCAGATGATCCATGCTCCTAATGGAATGCAGCTGACCGAGTGAGACACTTAATATGCAATGCAACAAGAGAAATTTGATCACTGACGAAGGGATGAAGATACCGACACTAGCATTGGCTCCAACGGGGATGGTAGCTCGTTGGGGATGCCAAGAACTACAGATCTCTGGGAAAGTAGGCAGTGCCTTTATCCATTGGGCAATGGAGTCAAAAACTTCGACAAACCAAAACCAGACTCTTGACTCAATTTCAGAACAAACTGACTCAATTTCGAGACTGAAAATGACTGAAAGACATGACTCAAAAAAACCAAACCAAAACTGAAATCAACCTTCAGTTTTATAGCCTTCACCTTGGGCCCTAAACTGAAAGAATGATGACAACACACACTTGCTCTGAAACTATGTTGAAACTGACTAAAACAAAAATGACCCAAGACCTACTTAACTGAAATTAGTACTTACAAAGCTTTTTTAATGACAATAGTCCATCGAGATTTGAGGGCTTCAAATCATGATGACAACCAACTACCTACTGATGAAATATGTACAATCATGTGTAGTGAGCCTTCCAATGTAACCAATCCAGCAGATGGCTACATACTGAAATTCGGCTCTCACTTTTCTCGAGCAGGTATAATGATGTACATGTAGGCAACTCACAATAACCACTGAAACCAAGGCTTATGATAATGAACCAGGCAACATTTATCTTTTATGATGCTTGCAAAAGAATGTCGAAGGGATCTTGAAAATCCTGAAGCACTAGTTGGTCTTGAGATCCAGCAGCAAAAATACAACTACTCGCTTCACTCTGATCTGAAAGAACAATTGATTGCCGAGTGATAGCAAGGCACAGAGAGGTATAAGCTTCTGTCATCTGAGTGTTAGCTATAAGTTCCTTGACCATGAGAAATTCTGGCATATTGTCTCTCTCAAGCTCATATTCCTCAACTTCATGGTCTAGGTCATTCTTAAACATAAAACAATCTTCAAGATCATCAAACATGACAACCTTATCATCTTCATGAAAGAAAATATTATCTGTTTTCTTATCTATAAAACTAATTACAAGACCGTCATCATTTTCAAAAGAGGAAGAAGTTTCACCAACACTTTCTTGACGATGTGGGCATTGCAAATCTTCTTTAGCTTGGGTTGTAACATGACCTTTCAGGAGTTGATCTATCTCATCTTCAGACAGAGGAGATAATACTTTTTGTTTTCTTTAGCTCAAACAGTGATTGTCTTCATGAAATAACATTTTAAAACATGAAAAACCTGAATGACAGTCCTTAATTCCCTGATCTTCTGAAATTTGAAAAAATTGTTGATCATCTTCATATGACATGGCAATCAAATTATCATCTATCACTGAGTTATTGAAAGAATATTTTTCACTTACTTGAACAAAGATCTCACCTTGTTTTTCATGAACTGACTTAATTACCTCCTCATGAAGGCTTTGTTCTAATGAAATGAGAACATTTGGATCAATAACTCTGTCTTCTTCATTCCAGATGATCTCAAGAACATAGTTCTCCTTCATGGGATTCAACACAAGGTATTCTTGATCATCACGATCTGAATCTAGATCTGAAATAGCTGACTTGACTTCATCACATTCTAAAATTGAAACTTGACTTTCCTGCATATTGTCTCCTTCTATGGACAGATCTGAAACAAAACCTTTTCTTTCATCATTTTCCATTGTATTAAGATCTTGATCCTGCTGCAAAGTTTCCTGAGCATCTTGATGGGTATCCTCTAAGTTCTCTTTATGCTGCTGAAATGGATTTTTGTATAGAGCCTCCATGATCTCATCATCCATGAAGTCATCATCTTCATAAACTTTTTCAAGATTTTCAATAAAACTATGAACATGGCTACAACAGTTCTGAACTATAGTTAAGGATGGATTAGATTCTTTATACCTTTCAAAGAACATGGTATGAAAATCCTTTAAACAATAAATACAAGCAGGCGGAAAACCTTCATACCAAGATCGGGCTTCACCTTCCAGAGTGGCCATGAATATCTTCATCAAGCAATCTTCAGGAAAATCAACCTTCAACTTGCGAATATGTATGTGAAATCTAACCAGATGTAAAGCAACATCCTTCCTATCATCATCTTTAAATGTAGGCAAATTCCTTTGCCAATCTACCTTAGGAATTGTATTAGGAAAACCTAGAATGTGATATCGGCTCATGAGAGCATACCTTCGATCCAGTGAAACCATTTTGATAATAATGAATTCACCAAGAAATTCCTCAGGCTACTGATTCTTGAAGAGTAGAGTCGCCATAAAAATTCTGAAACTTAGGATTCTTCGACACTGGAATCGCCAGGTGAATGATTTCAGCCTTCCTATGTCTGATCGTTGTCCACCACCAACCATCAAATCTAACTTGATACATGTATTGGGGCAATTTGCAAGTAATATTTTACGTTTATAAAACTAAACCAGAGATTGACTGAAGCAGCATTCATCTACTTTCGCTAATGCAAAGCAAGAGCGTTTCGAAGGCTACCTAGCTAACTTCAGGCTCCGTCTGTAGTTTATAAAACGAATAACACTAACAAGCAAACAATTTTTCTTTCCCCAGTGGAGTCGCCACTATGTTATGGCCTAAATCTACCTCGGGTTGAGAAAGGCAGAATCTAGGGTAACATCAAACCACGCTTAACCTGGTAGCTAGTCCTACCAGATCGGGAGAGGGCTCTCTCCTTGTCAATCTTAGCAAAAAATGATCAATGAAGCTTGAGATGATTTAAATGAAAACTGATTTTAGGCTAGGTATATATGAAAAAGAGTCTTGATTTGAATTCAATGAATATTTTGTTGGCTTAAGAGGAAAGGAAAATTTGGGTCTGGGGAATGAGTTTCAGTCTTACAGAGATCTGAATGGGGCAAGGTAGGCAATTGATTTGACACTTCCAATTTAAAATAAAAGGAGAGTGGAGAGAGGTGAGGAGTTGAAGAGGTCAAGAAAACTTCAAGGATCCTCTCCAAACAGCTGAAAACATATAAAATTAAACAAACCCTAGGTAGAGCACTGCAAATTTTAATGAATTCTACCTTTATCCTTGTTTGTTTAACTTAAGAAGAAATAAGAGGGAAACTGATATACATCAAACAATAGTAGACTTACATTTATAGAGAGAAACACACTATCAAAGAAAAATACCACATGAATCCCATGGAGTGCTGCAAACCCTAGTCTATTCCTTTGCCAAACTGCAGAGATGAATGTACAATGATGCTCAAAGCAATCCTAAGTGTCCAACCATGCAAATGACTGAAAAACTACAAGATATAGACAACACTAAATCATCCCCAGCCTCTAGGGGTCGAGCTCACAATTTTAGGAGCTATTTCAACAAGATCTAAACTAAGAACTGGAAAATAGGCAGTGGAACATCTTGCCTCCATAAGATAGGAAACTGATTCATTCAGTTGCAATTCACCTTTTGATGGATGAATCTACCTCCATGAGTAAAAATTTGCCAAAATTACATCAAGACCCATCGAATTACATCATGAGTTTAACATTTGGAAGTAAGAAAGTCAAAATGTCCAAAACTAGGTGAAAAATAGAGTTACTGAGTCAAAAATGAGCAAAAATCCCCAATGCGCTGCACCTGATTTCTCTATGCATCGTGCCAGTTTGAAGCCGATTTTGAAGGTCTTCCTGGTGTCCAAATTTTCTCCAAGTGGGATTTTTGGAAAGGTCTTCTAGTATACTTTCCAACACAAGTGGAATTTCTGAATTTGGCTTCCATTTTCCCCTCCAAAAATTAGTTCTCCCAACACTGCTTCCTGTGTGTCCAAAAAGGGGCAGAAAGGTCATTTTAGGGTGTTTTTGACCCTTTTGGAAGCCCAAAACCTGTCAAAATCTCTTGGCCATCATTAGGCATGCATAATTTTCCATGAAAAATCGAAAAATGTAAATTTTTCCCCAAGAGGAGCCCCCCATCAAAAGCGCGCACCAAGTGGTGTGGTGCATAGAGCTGAAAATCCCGTTTTTAGGCCAAAAAATCAAAATTTGAAAAAAGCGTCCCAAATTTCTTGAAATTTGGGTTGAGTGTCCTCCATTATGTACTATGCTATGCTGGGCCAAGGAAGCCTCGACCAAAATCTGAAGTCTATCTTGCATTTTTTGACGCTTTGAGGCCCTCTTCAACTTAGCTTTCAGGATCTTGATTCATGCCTTGCAAACATGATTTCTTGCCCAATAATGATTCTCCATGTGCCTCAACATGTTATTTTCCTTTTTGGCCTTCTCCAATAGCTTTTCCAAATGAATATTTACCCTTTCAAACCAAGTTTCGCGATCAGCCTCAATCCCTTGCTCAATGGATGTCATCTCGGTTTGGCTCCTTTTGGCAGCTTGCCAGTTCTCACGTATATTTTGCAACTCCATGATAGTTTGCTGATCTTCTAGCTCTTTGTTTCTCTACTTAAGGTAGTTTATTATCCATTGGGATCCTTGCAATTTGATGGACAAAGTGTTTATTTCTGCCTTCTTCTCCTGAACAATCTCTCTCAGCTTTGAGCTTGGTGAGCCCAAATCATCACCAATGAGTATGAAATCGGTATCTTGGCCTCTTGAAGGCCCATCATCATGTATGGGCCTCTTACCCTTATCCTGTACTTGTGATGCTGATGAAGGAAGTGAGACCCCTTCCACCTCGAGTGGAGATAATACTCGCCTGGCTGCTGCAAACAAATCTCTAGTGCCCCTCTGATAGGTGACAAACACCAGCACACTAGCGGTCCGTGTCTCATGACCTTCATGCTGATATGAAGGTTCACTTGCATCATGAAAAACCTCCAAAGGTACCTGAGAAGCTGTGAAGAAATCATTAGAAATGAAATCCTCCCATGAAATATCCTACAAGCCAAGTTGATGCATAACCACAATTTTGATGAGTGCAAAGTGATAGATACTGCTATACTGCTGCTCAGGAGTTTTCCTTTGCACGAGGGTGGTCATCTTCTCAATATTCCAGCACATAAAATAAGGGAGGTTCATCATTCTCACCCTGGTAAAGTGCATCAACAACCTGATATAATAGGCATAAAGACGTGAAAACCGGCCCTCACAACTGAAATATTTGATAATAAGTTTCATCAGAGGAGCATATGAATCTTTTAGGAACCAGAAGGGAAAAAATCTACTAAGTTGTCTCACAAAACTGGGCTTGATATATGGCTCATAGTGCTCCCTGTCAACCTCCTGCCTTTTGTTCCGTTTCTCTCCAAAATTTGGAATTCTGGTTGCTTGAGAGACAGTTTCAGGTGTTAAAGTGAATGTCACACCTGCAAGGGTGACTTAGCCATTATGTAAATGCAACACAAACAATCTTGCCAGCTCTTGATGGTGGTGAACTCTAGCAACCATTTCACAAAATTGATAACAAGACTACTGTTGAAAACATGAAATAGCAAGAGGACAGGCCTGCAGCTCAGCCAATGAAGTAGGCTCCTCCCTCACATGTCTACCACTCTTGTGAGGTCTCCTAGGTGCATGCAATTCAGTTGTGGAGTCACTGTCTCGTTCATAAGAGGTATCTGTCTCCATGATTTCCAAAGTCTATATTGTCTTGGATGAATATGAGGAATTTGGTGTCTTTGGTTTTTATTTCCAAATGTGTGATAATAAGTGAGGGACTATGGAGGGAGAGGGTAGGGGAAATGATGGAATATTACCAAGTGAAATTTTCCAATTAAAGTGTTTTAGGGGTAGCTTCTAGGCTTTTTGGGATAGCATTTGGGATTTGGAAAATTTGTAATTAGGATGGGAGAATGGAAATTGGGATAGGGAATGAGTGATTTAGGGATATGAGGGAATAGGGAAATGGGCTAATGGAAGAAGAATAACAGTGATGAGGGAATAACAAGGTGAGGAAATGGAAGTGATAGGCACAAAACCAAATTCTAAACCCTAAGGAAACAATCCTTAAACTAGAAAATAGGGTTTGAATTTTCTTGTATTAAATCCTCATAAACAACACAAGACACATGTTCATTGGCAGTGGAGGGGTTACTTGACTTACTTGGACCGAAATGGACCGCGTAGATTTGAAGTTATAAGAGGCATGGAAATGAAATTGCTTTGCAACCCTACGCGTTGCGCAAAAAACCCAACGCGTCGTGTACCTCCAATGTGCCTCACGGGAGTAATTTCAACACAGTGGGGGCCGACCCAATGCGTCGCGTCGCCCAGCCAATGCACCACGTAGTGAAACTTGCACAACTCTGCCTTCAAACTTCTTCTTTCGCTCCTCATGATTTCACCTTGGCTCACTGTGTCCTCTTGGCATACAAATGAACTCTTGAAACATAAAAATGATTTATATACCAAGGATTTTAATTCTCCATTAAAAAAAAACCCACTTTGTAATGTTTCAGATTTTGACACTTTTTAAAAAAACTCTGTTTTGCTTCATTTTGGCTTTTTGACTGAATGATGTGCTTTCTGTTTGTCCTGCAGGGAATGAATTGGCTGGAGCTTGACAAAGGTGACCAGGGTTTCCAGTGAAAATATTATTACAACTGAGAAAACTTGAAATTACAGTACATTTATACATAAAGATGAGATACTCTATTTTTCTTCAAAACAGAGTTTTGAAGAAAAATATATTATTAAACACATAATGATGAAATTTTTAATACTGAAACCTTATTTCAAACTCCTCATGTGTCTGCTGACCATTATTGGGCATTCTGAAGACCTTATTAATGAAACCCTAGACCTAATGACACTAAAACCCTAAAAATGACTTTTTGCAAACTATGAGACAAAAAGTGACTGTAAATGATCTTAATGAACAGAAATAAGCCAATAGGTAAAGGACATGAGGGACATGAGAAACAAGCCACTACCATTAGATGATCCATGCTCCTAATGGACTGCAGCTGACTGAGTGAGACACCTAATATGCAATGCAACAAGAGAAATTTGATCACTGATGGAGGGATGAAGATACCGACACTAACAGGAACCACGTGGTTGCCACATGGAAAACATGGATGAGATGGAAAAGTATAATGGACATAAATTTTTATTTGTTTGAAGAATTGAAGTAAATTTTATATCGCCAGAAATCTCTCAATGAGTTAGATGCAATAAGTTTTTTTATTTTAAGTTTTGAGGTTTTTGAAAAGTAGTGAAATTTTAAGACCCCATTTCCATGGCAGGACTTTGGAGGTCGAGTATATCATAGTAACTACCCTCTTCTACCCTTGGTATGTGTCATGTGATAGATGGGTATATGTTAAAAAAAACTATGCATGAGAATCATATGTGATAAAGAGAAAAAAAAAATCGTGTCTATCACAAGAAAAAATATAATGAAAAGGTGTTAGATAGGTTCAATATGAAGGATGTCAGGCCAGTTGGTACACTGCTTTCACCTAACATTAAAATCAGTGCCAACTTATGTCCATGTGATGATAAGGAGAAAGAGGAAATGATAAGGAATCCTTATGCTTCAACAGTCGGTAGTCTAATGTATGCCGTGGTATGTACTCGACTAGATATTTCTCATTAAGTGGGAGTTGTAAGCATGTTTCTTGCAAATCTAGGAAAACAACATTGGCAAGAAGTAAAGTAGATTTTCAGGTATCTCAAGGGTAGTAGTAATTATTGTTTAAGTTTTAGTAACAATAATTTTGAACTTGAAGGTTATATAGATGAAAATATGGTTGGAGATGTGGAGAGTAGAAAGGTGCAACAATGTCTTAGGTATCTAGATTGTAGAAGGTAGTAGCTCTGTTAGGTCCCTATACTAGTTGTATATTTGATCATTGATTTGGTCATTGATTTAATCACTGATTTGGTCACTAATTTAGTCATTCATTTGTTCTTTCATTTTGTCACTGATTTAGTCATTCATTTAATCATTCATTTGATCACTGATTTAATCATTGATTTGGTCTTTGATTTGGTCATTAAATGTCACAATTAATGACCAAATATACAACAAAATATATTACTATATGATCACCCGAGAAAACCAATTAATGACCAAAGAAATATGACCAACATGTTGGTCATGTTATAAGATACTGTAAATTAGCTACTAATAGTCATATATATGCAAATTTTAGTCATTGTTTGAAACCAATTAATGATCGAAGAAATGTGACTAAATTTTAGTCGTGTTATAAGATACTGTAAACTAGCTACTAATAGTCGTATATATACAAAATTTAGTCATCATTTGTAGTCACAAATTTGTTATTTGCAGTGGCCATTTATTCATTATATAAACGACTAATGTAGTAGTTTATATTCATTTCATTAATAATCATTATAAATGACTAATTTAGTCGCACATTCATTTTATTTTTGTTCATTATTAATCAACATAAATTAATTTGTATGATTTAAAAAATGTCATACAATGTGCATGTTCATCTAATATGAAAACACAAAGTCGCATATTTTAATTACAATACTAAACAACATCAAGTGCAACTATAAATGATTTCAACCACATAAATTATATTATATGAAATGTTAAAATATTACAATAAGAGTTTCCAACTTTATATTAGTTGGACTACAATTTACACATGAAATGATGTTTCATCACTTCAAAACATTATCGTTGTGTTGTCAAGGCATTACAGGTGAATTCACCAACTCTGAAGACTTGATCATCAGTCTTTATATGTGTGTCTTATGCGAGATATTGGTTCTAACGGTATCACCAAACCAGTTCTCCTCCCTCTTTTTGCATTTGTCGCTCTAATGTTATTGCTCTTCTCTTTTTTCAATTCATGCTTCTTACCATCAATACTGATTTCATTTTCTGAAAAAAAAATTAAAAAAAAATTAAAAAATAAAATAAAAAATAATAATAATAATAATAATAATACAATGCACTGTAAGAAATGAAAGACAATGAACACTAGAATATAACATAAATTAGACTATAAATAGTTTATACAACATATACCTTAACATCAACAATGTCAAAGAAATTTTCCTTCAACATCAATTTCTGCAAAATAAATGTCACGTTATTCTTTCCCATTTCTCAACACGCTACATACGATAAATTGAAAATCACATAAAACCAAGAGCAAACCCTTTTCTAACCAAAATAAACAAACAAACAGTGCCTCTAATAAAACTTCATTATAATATTAGCAAATGAAAAGAGAGCTAGTGGACCATTTGTGTTGTTTGACTTTGCATATTTTTGTTATAAAGTGCTCGAGCTTTAGGAACCAACAAATGTGAGCATGAGCTAAAAACTAACCAACCATTCACTAGTCAACATGAGAGATCACAAATAAACCACAAAATTGATCAGGCATTAAAATTGTGAGCAGACTACCTTGAAATTTTATTCTTGAGAAATACCTCAAAATCCCCTCGTTTCTAATAAGCTTCCTGGCTATGTACCTCCATCCTTGATTTCCCTTGTTATATCTTGAATAAAGAATATCCCTTCAACAACCAATTTTGCGAGAATCCTACCAAGTAACTCAAGAGCCTCATGCGCATCAATAGTAGCATCCTCCAATGAAAATAGTACAATCTCCAACCTAGAAACATCAAAATTATATATAGTTATAATGTTGAAGAGTGTAACTAGGTAGGTCTTCATTGTAATGACTATGTAACTAGCATTTGCACCGAGAGGTGCAAAGTAACGCCGGGGAGTGGGGAAAACAATAATTAAGTGAAATATATGGAAATTTTAGTTCCTATATATCTTTCAAAGAATGTAATAGGAGGTTAAAATTTAAAATAAAGTTACACTAACATAAAGGAACACTAATATAATTGTCCTAGAATAATGGCATAGTAATGATGGTATTGAAGATCCTTTAATAGTCGCTCCAAGGAGATTGCTCTAGCTCTTCAAATGATTCAAATAACTGTCGAAACTAAATATTCAAACCTGCTCTAAATCCATCATCAAAAGGTTTTCAATGTGCTAGAAAGGGGTATTTAAAGGTTTTTTTTTTTAAACTTTCAATTGCTACTACAATATTGTTTTAAAGCTGGTCCAAAACTACCTTCTAACAACTTTAAAAGATTTCATACAAACACCTTCAATAAACTGCTCTACAAATACACTCTATGAAGTAATCCATATAGAGAACACACCAATAGCCCAGAAGAGGAAAATGAAAAGTTTATCTGCAGTTACATTTTACTCTAAAAAATATTCATATCAAAATCTGTTAACGTCAAACCAAAATTTTGTAATTTTCAAGATCCTAAGTTCAGCACCAACTACCCAACAGCCTAGCAAACTTGACAAGAAGACCCTGACTATTCTTGTACGCTATAAGACAAGATGGTCAACAATGTCATGAATTATAGCAAGCACCTACAATTGTTTCAACATGTCTTATCTTTTTAACTGATCCATCATCTTGAATCTGTCTAGCATTCTCTCAATCGTCAAAATCAACATTGTCAAGCTTTAAAAATATAGCATTCACTCCAATCTAGAAACAAAAATATGCATTCACAACTCAACTTACCCAGTATTCTGTTGGCCTCATTCTTAAGTTGTAAGTTGATGCCATACTCATGCAGTAAGCTCCCGCGTCATGGACCACCATTCCTGCCCATTGAAAGAGGATGGCCACTCAAAGTTAAGCCACAAGTGTATGCCTTCAAAGAAGCATCACAAAATAATTCTAGAAACAATTAAATATCATATTGGAAAATCAATTCCTTCTCATCATGCAAGTATATTAGGTGTGATAATTATTGTCCTGTAACTAACCACCATTTCTGGAGTTGGAAGTTCCATGTCCTTTCCTAAAAAGTCTGCAGACTCGCAGACAGGCCCAACAACATCGAAAGTTTGAATTTTTGCCTTTGGGGCAGGTGGAGAAATTAGCTCAATGTGTTGTGTATCAAGAAGAATATCAATTAGAAACATCTCAAAATCTCAAAATCATTTTATGATTCATATCACAACTTTCAGACTGTGTGCCTGTCATGAGAAAGAATGGTCTATTTAGTATCTGGGAATCTCAATACCAGTAATATTTCTTGTCAACAAGGAGACTACAAAAGTAGGACAAATTATCCCTTCTATATTCATTTGGAAATGATCATCCCTTCAATCATGCATCATCGAAGAAAGTTGGGTTTGCCCCAAGTCAAATTTATGTATTAACTTGGTAAGCTCCATAAAGGCTAGGCCTAATAAGCTCTGCCATGCTGCCATCAATTACAATGAATTTCTTGTTACCATTTGTCTTGACTCCAACAACTCGACTCACAAGAACACCAGAGTTTTTAACAAGAGATCTCCCAGGCTCAACAATAAGTGTAAGATTTCCAGATAATACCAGCTCTCTTACCTGAAGAAACAACCAATGGTGCAAATATACATCTTTAAAGTGTCTATATATATTCTCAAAATAGTTGTAACAAGGCCAGCACAGTAACTTGGGCAGCAAAAGAGTGTAAGTTTGAATAAAAAGTAACTTAGTTTAAGCCAATGCTTAAAAGCTTTAAGGACTTACAGAATTTATAAGATCCTTAGGGGTAGGAAGCGCTTCACCCTTGTGATAGTAATCAATGCCTAAACCTCCTCCAATATTTAGATACTTAATTTCAAATCCTTGACCACATATTTGGTCAATATACTGGATCATTAGAACTGCAGCATCCTTAAATATGTTCACCTACAAAACCAAAGTAATATTAAAGAAAAATAATGTGCACCTGCTTACAGTTAACAAATTGGGAAAATCTCTTTACACATAAAACGTTTCAAGCAACAAAATTATCACTTCAGTCTCATACAGGAGTTAAATATTACATAAGAAAACCATAATATACTTTTAACTATCGTTTTGTACAGGAAAATGCAGTCCTGGGGTTTGTTAAAACCTTCATCATCTAAGCTAATGCGTTAGACTTGGACAACAGACATAAAATAATAAAACTTGTTTAAACAGCAGTGGCATATGTCTGGTTGGTCCATCTAATCACAAAGTGCAGTTCCACAATAGAATGAATTTCCTATGGTTAAATCAGAAAATTCTGACTGGCTGGGTAACAAAAAAATCATGATTACAAGTTATTTTACACTTCTTTTAAATTTTAGTGTCATCATTCTGGCCTTTTTCATCAACTTTCAGGAATTCTGTAGAACTCATTAATGTGGAATATTACACAACAAGGCAATAGTCCAGTGTTTTAGCTTTGGTTTTAATCTTATGCTTTTAGCTTAATTGTCAATGCTTCACAGAAGTTAACATTATAACTTATAGCCTAAGTCTAATAAATTTGGAATTAAATTATCTTTGAAACTTCGTCTCCATGTGAATGTACTAGAAGTGCAAGTTGGCACAAGACCTTTCTTATAATATCAGCACATGCAAACACCTTGTCTGATGTAGCTTCATATCTTCCTCTTCCGTTTTAGACATCCTACTTCTGTATTGAATCAATATTGCAAGCAAAGAAAACCAAACAGTTGATGCTGATTTTTATTTTATCCACCATGGAGAGAAAGTATGACACTGTTAGAAGATAAGTCAAGCAGGGAAAAGTTGGATCCAGCCTCAAGTATACATGTTGAAGACAATAGTTTTGACATGCAAATATTTTTACAAAAATGAATAGGCCAAACCCTTGATCAGAAATACCCACCATATGGCCATCCTCACAGTCGCTGGCTTCATATAGGAAATAAAAATCTAACAAGATAACCAATGAATTTCAATGACTCATTAAAACAGCTGAGATTGACCTATCATAATTTTAGAACTTCAGCCAATCATTGGATTATAATCTAAGAGATTTTGCAAACTAACTTGCATTAAGCCAAAAACATTGAAGTAGAAAACAATACCAGTAAAACAGTCATCCATAATTATGGAGCTTTTAGAAAGTGAAAAATCAGAAATTAGCGTTCCAGCAATTTTAAGAGATATTTAAAAATTTTAATACAAAATATTAATTGATCTCGAACAATAAATAATAATAGAACTAGCATTTGCACCAAGAGGTGCAAATTAAACGCCGGAAGTGGGGAATGTGGAAAACAGTAATAAAGTGAAATATATGAAAATTTTAGTTTCTATATATTTTAATGAAGTGTACACTGGAGCTTTAGGCCAAAGGAAAAATACTCAGAATACCACCAAAGAAAAACAACACAGTGATGGTATGAAAGAAAAATATTGAAATAGTAAAAATAGTTTAAGAACCAAATCAATGAACATACAAGCACGTGTAAGATGATAGACCATAGATGGGGGAACATAACAATCAGAGAATATACACAAAATTAGAATAGAGGGGGGCAGGGAAAGTATACACCATTACTCTGATACACATCTTAGTCCAGTAGCACATATAAAAGGACTCACCAATGGCACCAAGGATGGCCATTGACTAATAGACACTTGTTAAGCCTGGCTCACAGTTTTGATGTCAACTACATTTTAGTGCATATGTTTGAACTTGAAGCCTCAAAACAAGATCAATACATGGGAAAGCAAACTCAAAACAACCCAAAATCAGGCAATGCCTTGCTTCCATGTGAGGACTGCTGTCAATGACCAATATTATCAGTTGGGAATAAAACCCTCAAGCTTTCACTTTACAGGAATCAAGTAGAATGCAAATAGATGAAAGGACCAGAGTTAAGAGATAACAAAATATTGTTGTGTCAAACAACGAAAAGTGGAAACCCATTCAATTAGAGCTAACAACATCACTGCAAGCTTAAAAAACCAATACTCCAAGATAGGAGGCATACAATTTGGCGCAATGCAGAGTCAAAGGATCGATTCTCCTTTTTGTAAACCACTGTTATCAACTTATGGCTAATGTAAAACTTTGTAAATGATATTCATCTCTATTTTGTATTGATGAATTTTGAACTGATCCGCTCCTATTATGAAGCAATGGTAACAGGCTCCCTTGCAAGCATTTGTAGGAAACATGCATGTCCTTTTATCTGTTGCGAGATACTTGCAAAGAACAGTTCTGCTTATAGTCTCTAAAGGGTGCAAGAATCATTTTATACTTCCTTTTGCACATTCTTGGTTGAATTGTGAAGCAATTTATGATTTTGACATTAGCTACATGTAGAATGTGGAGCCCGTACCCTGTTTAACTAATAAATCACTACCCTGATTTCCAAAAGGAGGATGCTATTGAAATTGTAATGATGAATTGCAGTGGGTAAGACACACTTCTATGCTCCAAAATTTAAAGAGAACATTGTAGCTTCAAATGCGGGATGCAGCCATTTAGATCTCATATAGCAGCATTGAAATATGGTCAGAATCTTGACAAAAAATCATCTGTCAGAATCCTATGCCTCTTGAAATTGTTCGTTGGTTTGTCTACAATATAGAGTAGGTTTCTTTTGAACGGATTGGTTGACATCCTTTTCAATATTTGAGGCTCTGTTGCAATTCATATTGCTTCTCTATGTGATCTAACCAAATCATGGCTTTTGATTTGTGGCATGCAATTTTTAGTGCCAAGGGAATGCTATGGCTAGTGAAGGCACTGAGGGGCATATTAATAACCTTTAATTCTGACCTTCTACACAAACTACCAAAGAGTATCTCTTGAATCATGAAGAAAAGAAATAATTATAACTGAACACTCGACATATTTTTTCGCAAATGCTTAGAATTTTGTAACAGATATTGACAATCAATATTCCAGGAAAAAAATGTCTGGTAAGAAGAAAAATATCTTTACCTCAATTTATGATCCATCCTGGTCTCCAACTGCACCACCACTCAGCAGGCTCTTACACTTATCTACCTTTGGCTTTGGAAGATATGTAACAATAGCTACACAATTCAGCAAAGAAAACATACAGCATGCTTATTCTTTTCAATTCAATCCACAGTAACATCCTTCAAAGGGTGCAATTGTAGCCCAAAAATATGAAAATTCTCAAGTGCAATCTGCATGCACATTCAAACTTACAGTGGCTTTTCATAAAAGTAGTAGATGAATCATACTCAGGATCACTAGGATCTGAAGCATATCCTGAACGAGCAAAGAAGACATGAGCATACACACTCCCATTATTCTTTACAGCCTGGAAATAAATACAAAAAATACACCATTATACTTCAATATGCTAAAACCTGTTCTAGCCTCCACCAAGTCAACCGATCCAAGTGTTTTATATTAACAGCTTATATGCCAACTGATATTCAAATCAAATAGTCCAAAATTTAATATGGTAGAAAGTAAGATCACATTACAAGTATTAACAGAAAAAAAAAGTTATATATTGCAAAACCAAAATTTACATTGAATTATCTCAAATACCTCTGAAGGATGGTAAACTGTTCTATCTTTTCGAACACTGTTTGGGCCCCAGACTGCAAAAGTTACATTGGATTCTTGCCAGACAAGAGCTGCTTCATTGCTAAAATCATAGAACCTCTCATTCTCAGAGAGATAGAGGCACATATCCTGAATCATTTACAAAGTATGAAAAAATTAGGCTGGAGTTCACAAATTCATGACAACCACAATGTGAACCAAGTGTCAACATCTCAATAATGAAAGTCCAATCCACTCAGTCAAAAGCTTTGTCAAATGCAATTTCAAATAAAAGGGGTTGCTGGCTAGTTTTTTTGCACATTTGAAGGTTTTACATGTTGAAACCATGGTACTGAGATTACTTGTTTGTACACAAAACTTGTGTTATCATTAGACAACCATCCATGGCATTGACTAGATCCTTAGAGTCTCTGTTTTAGCCATGATCTTGTGTGCCACACTAAGCAATATCATTGGATGCCAATCACCAATTCTGTTTGTGGCTGCTTTTTTGGGAATGTGTTTTCCAAATGACAAAAATTGTCACTAACATGGCTCATGGCCTTGTAAAATTCACACAGAATGCCATCCAAATTCTATACCTAGATACTTGCCATTCTTCATGTAGCTAAGTGCTGCAAAATCCTCCTCTTTTGAGAAGTCATCGTTCTTTAACCTGCTCTAGTCACCAATAAAAACCTTATGAGGATTGACCCTACAATAAGCATTTCTTGCAGCCACTACATGATCTGTCACGGTATAAGGAGAAAAATATTTTGAAATTGCAATTTGAACATACCTCTAATGTCAACTGGAGTGTTGTCAAAAGAACCATTTGCATGGAGCAATCGAAGATCATGTTCATTGCCACTTTTCTTTTCAAAAAGTCAAAATAGAATTTTGAGCCCTCATCTCCCTTATGAATCCACTGCACCCTGAAACAAACTCAGGCACCCTTGGCAATATATTCCCCTCTGCTTCACCTCCCTCTGAACCATTATGTCCTACCATGCATCCTCGCCATAGAGGGACACATTATGGAGATCCTCTTCAATAGCAACACACACCTACTGAAGTCTACCTTGCTGCAGCTCCCTTTTTCCTTTTGCGGGCGATCATCCTACCCATGGATTTCACAATACAATGTCTTTGGTTATAGATTATGATCCAAGTATATTGAAATGCATTTTTTACTGTTTCTCTAATGGAAGTATGTAATGTCCCTAGGCAATTTTTGGCCTTGGGGTTAAATCCTTATCTAGGGTTTTCAACTAATCATGAAAAGAATCATAACAACAGTTCACATTTATCAACTCATATAACAGTAAGTGCCCTTCTATATAATTCACTAATGATATAAGAGATATTTAACAGTCATATGTTTCTTGAGCAAACCACCACAAGTTAGGGCTAACTGCCTAATGAATATTAGACCTATACAACCAATAATCCACCAATATAATTCTGACTATAATGTCAATATTCAATAGATCAATATTCCAACTGTAACCCACACTAGCACTATCCAAGTTTAGTTGGTAATATACTAATTAACAACTCACTGTCTAACTGTGCTGCCACCAAACTTGTTTGCTGTTAAGAATAGCTTGTGACAGCCCTTTCTAAGTGGAGTTTCCATCTGTGGTTGGAATAGTCTCTTAACCTGGTCAAATCGCTGGTTAGATCTTATGACAGTTCCCTTTTGAACCAAATTTCACCTGTAGTTGGAGAGTTGATCCTGTTGCTGCATCACATCAACAAAATACAGGTTCTAGAGGCCTGCTTGGGATGTTTCGTTATCCAAGAACTTGCCTGTAATTGTTGGGAAGTGGTTTCAAAGCTTCATGTGATCATAGACCCCTGAAAGAGATATCTGTTGCGGCCCTAAATACTCTCAGGAGGAAGGCTGCATACAGGTGATACCTTAAATGCTTCAGACTAGGCCCTAAAAACCACTTAGTAACTTACTAATCTCCTGTTTGGTTGAGAACAGCCTCGCTACCTCTTGTTTGGCTTCAGTGCCTTAGAGAGGACCCCTCGTAGGCTTACCTTTCCTTAACCAATGGTTCTGAGCTTGGGTACACTATAGACAGATCACAGAGAGAAGATCTTGTTGCCTAGACAAACTAATGGTGGCCAGGCATCCCACAGAAAGACCTCCAATGTCTTGAATAGGACTTATTGACCAAGAATAACCATTGAGAATAGGTTTCTCTGCTTGCCAAAACAAATCATAGATGATCGAAAATATTATGCTGTAAGAGGTGTAAAGGAGAGAGGGGGATTAGCTAGGGTGGGATCACCTCCACCAAAACTAATCAAGAGAAGAAAGGGGTCTTAAAACTCTCACAGCTCCAGCTCCAAGAAAACAAAGATAGTCCATTCCAAATCGACGATGAGAAAATGACTCTATCTCTTTATTTATAGATTCCTCATGGGGGCCTCTCTTCCTAATTTAATGTGAGGGATTACAAGTGTAGCCCCCAATTCTACCTTTTTGCTCCAGCTACCCCAAATTTACCCAATGTTGCCCCAAAACATTGGATAATGGGTTTCCCCCTTTATCAATGACTATAGCCTATGGGGTGGGATAGGCTACTTCGTCCTCCCTTAGGCACTTAGTCAATAGGAAACATTTTAAAGTTGGGTACGAAAATGGTATAACCTCTATTTCCTTGAAACCTCTGTACTTAGAGAAGTGGGAAGGCTTGGCCTGATCGATATGTGTGCACATAGAACTGACATTATTGTAAAATTAATCATTAGTCATGTGTTGCAATGCAAAATTAATCATTATTAGATACTTGCATCACACCATGCTCTAAATGTTGTGTACATAAGTGGCAAGGATGGCCCTTATTGTCTTTGCCATATAGTCAAGTGTGTTTGAAGCCTTTAAGATCTTTGTTCATGCATTCTCAAGCAGATATGGGGAAACTGTTAGTTAGTATCTTCGCAGTTGCAGTGACACCATATGGATTATCAACAAGTATGGAACTTGTTTGTCTAATTAATTTGGTCTTTCTCAGCATATTAAGGAAAAATTTGGAAAGTTCCTTTATTTATGGGGAAACCATTGTGAAAGAGAGCCTTTTCATGTGTATGACTATTTGTGGGACAAGAACACAGGCAAGTGGTTGTTGTGGCAAGCTCTTGTCATTCTGAAAGACTTCAAGAAATTGATTGATTCTACCACAATATATTGATGATTCCCAAAGAATGTTTGCTCAAGCTAAGAAAATAATATGGATAGTCTTGACTCCATTTGAAAGGATTTGAAATGGTCTCATGAGATACCATTTAAGGGAATTATTGAACCAAGGAATTCTATGACAAGATCCGACAATTCATTCAGTGGAAAGTCATCTCAACAGGGAGTGGAATGTTTGAGACCATGAGTCAAGGTGGCCCTAGAAGTGTCATGATATGGGAAATCCCATTCGCATTTTAAAACTGAAGTACTTAGATTGTTGGTTCTTCACAATATTTTGGTGATAAAGGATCAATTTCATTTCATTTGTCTAACGAGTGGTTATTGTATGGCATATTGCAACTTTGAATCTATCTTTCAAGGCCATTAATATTAATCTATGTTTTAATCTTTAATTTTTTTGTTTCTTGTGTTCATTGGAATAATGCTCTGTTTGGGGGCAAATGGATGGTTCGAGAAGCAGGTAGAACTGTGGGATGTTATCTGTCTAACAATCCCTTCCTACTTATAGAAGTGACACAGTTGAGCAACGTTTCATGAGATGAACACTTTGTCCAATTTGGATGAAATTTTTGTATTTACTATTTAGATCAAGTTTGACTATGTAATTGTTGTCCAACATTGCCATTTTTAGGTAATATGTGGGAGTGTTAATTGTTATTTCTTTTGTAGGAAAACAACTCTTATTTGACTACTTTTTGGCTCCTGGATGTAACAACTGTAATTTTTAATGCAATATCTATGCCATTTTCCCCTAAACTATTGTTTTTTAATTGCATGTCCCCTATTTATATATATTTAACAACGACTGTTGTGGTACTAATTACTATGTAAGTGAAACCCTCATTCAAGGATTTGATCAAAAAGGTATGTATTCATGATCCTTTTTCTTTTCTTCACTTCCGTGTTATATTTTATCATCATTTGAAGTGATAAACAATTTTCAACTTGCTAGAAATAAAAAAAATCTACATAAAAATAAAATTGGGTTTTGACCCTATGGGGATTTGACCCCAATTGTAGAGTAATCAATTGTATTATCATTACTTTTACTCATCTACTCTCAATTATGGGATGTTTTTTGTTATTATCTATTCATTACCCTGGCTTCTCTACCCATAGATCCAACACTTTAAAGTGCCTCTACACTTGTGGGTGGCCCCCAAGGGGTGGTTTAGCTTATTATTTTCCACATCTTCCTGCATTTCTCAGATCTAGAGGTGCATAACAGCAAGTTACTTTATCATCTACAACCATTTAATAAAATCTATAGCAAGTTATTCACCTCCCAATTTGTAAGGGCTCCTATCACTCAACTTGGTGCTATTCTAAGAGTTATGTCTAGTATTTTGAGTGTCTTTATGCTTGCTGATTTGCATTTTTCTGAAGTCCTATTTCATTTCCAGATTGCCTCTCATGAAGACCTTGACAAGACCACTATTTTGGGTGGTAAAGCCACCAACTGATTTGGACAAGACCTACCCACTTATGATCCAAACCAATCCATTTGAAACTAGGCAACCCATAGAGCACCAAAATGCATAAAAACCAAAAACAAAATAACAAAAATATGCACCCCTCTCTTAAAGCCCAATCCTCAAAATTCTCAATCTCGAATTGGATCTGCAATCGCCAGAAAAATACCAAAATGTATCAAACCAATGGAAGGCTTTAACTCTATACTTTCTCATAGTTGGACAATACCTAGCATGGAAGTTGGGTTCAAGCCCACGGGTCAAAATTGGCACAGATGCAATAGTTGGTTGTGGGGACAATGTCTTCCTGCCAGAGACACTTATTTTTCAAATTCCAGAGACACGTCAATGCACACTTAATAGAAATGTTGATGTCAATTGAATGAAAATTTGGAGATAGGGATGGGTCCAAGCACAAGATTTGGGACATGAAGCAAAGTAAGGCACACATTCGTTTAAGTGAATCCAATGATGAAATTTCTTGGTCCTATAACACCACAAGCAGACATTATTTAACTAAGTTGGGGTATTATCTTGCAATGCAAAACCTAGAAATATCAACAAATAAATGGTGGTTCAAGCAGCTATGGATGAAGGGAATTTCGTCCTCATTTTCTTTCTACTAATTACTCATCCCAACAATATTGGGTAGACTGTAGAACAAAGAATAAACCAATTCCATATCCTCTACCCACTGTGGGAAGAAGAAATATGGCACCTATCATAGGAAGCTTGCCCATTCCAATGAGAAATGTCAAACATTTAGGCCAAAAGAGGTCCAAAAGGAAAAATACTTCCTTTATAAGAATTATTGAGAGATTGATGTCAAAAATCCTAGCTACATTGACCCACACTTGATGCTAATGCACAAATCTAGCCTTGCCAGCAACAAGGAATCTCATTGTACATAGAACTGTCAAATCAAGCACGAACTAGCATATATGGTCATTGATAATGGCAACCAAAATAACCTTTTCTTGCTTCAATTGGAAAAGGAACTTAAGTTACCAACCTCAACTCACATTGGCTTGGATGGGTCAAAGATGCACATTAGCTTGTGCTAATCAGTTGACAATAGATCAAATGGTTACTAAAATATGGCAAGATTTTTCCCTATATCTTATATGTTCTTACAAATAAAGAGGAGAAGACTTATGAAAATAAGATGATGATAACAAGTTTAACTAATTGCATAAGTGTAAGTAATATAAGTGGCATTTAAAAAATAAAAGGAAGACTACAAAAGAGGAATGCCACAAATGCAAATATATTGTAGTACATAAAATCAAAAAAATAATGAAGTCAATTGACGGAGAAATCAATGGTGTCATTGGTGGTTTTTTGTATCCTAAACACGGGAGTTACAATTAGATGTTTACAAATATGCCGCAATACATTCCCACTTTCCACCTGTCACCTAGTATTATTCTCACCTCTTCCTCCTTGCTTACAAGGAATTGTTCCCTAAATTAGCAAAATGGAAACCAGTATGTCTTCCCTCACAAGGAAGCCACATGTTTTCCATTGAAATGTGTGGCTGTGATATTCCTTTGGGTGATGAATGGGGAAGAACACTAGGACCTATCACCATGGATTTCTTGGAATTCTACATGAGTTTTCAAGAGAATGGCAACTCCTACATGCTCAAAGGTTTCGAAGCAATCATTAGAGAAATAATCAACTACCATTGTATGGAAAAGCTTCTGAAAAAGGGCCATTGTTTGAAAATGGGGGATATGTGAAATGTGAGGGAAAACATATTGGTTTCCGTTTTTCTAATTAACTAGGTGAAAGACTCAACTATTTTTTGTACTTCCTCATGGCTGACATGCTACGGGTGTTTTTCATGGGAGTCAGGACCATTGGGTCCATCAAAGAGGTTAGCCAAATTTTAGCCCAACATAATCAGTGTACCAAAAGAAATTTTTTAAAAGGGGCCACAAGTAATGGTATGAGCTGGTCCACAAAAATAGAAAAATTAGTTACTGTAAAGTGACACCACAACAATCAATGTTGCAAAAGGATTTTAGTCATTGATATCTCTATAATACATTAGAATAGGATCGATTGTCCCTTCTTGTTCCGGATTACACATATGAAATGAAAGTGCTTTTGGATGCTTTTCAAGCAGTTTGTGGGAAACGATCTAGCTTAGTAGTCAAGAGGGTAGGTAGAGCCCTCTTCTGCGGGCTTGAAAGGGAAGGAGCAGTTTCCATAGTCATGGTCACACGGAACCAAAATATTTGGCAAGTAATGAGCAATTCAAATCCTAGCAATAATTAGCCAGCCAGTAACAAACGAAGCAAGTAACGATGCCGTAATGAACGAAAAGCGAGCAAGCAGTAATTGCATAATATTAGCTTATCCCCCCTTAGCAGTGTTTAAATGCCATTCTTCAAGAAGATAAATTCACTTTCAAATGTAAGTTGGGGATTCAAATTTGTGCTAGCCTTTATGTTGTCTCACTTTTGGGCGATCATTCAATACAATAAGCATTCAACTCCTTTATCTATCAAGAAATTATCAACTCTTGTGAGATTATATTTGGAGATGGATTACCGGGAAAAGAAGTGGGAAAGAGTCATTCCCAAATAGTCAATTCATTCTTCTTCCCACGATGTTCCTACTATTAATTAAAGAGGAAAGTAACGGCCTTGACTCGAGCAATAAGCCTATCCCTATTATGAAGTCGAGTAATGCTCTCTCCCCAAGGGATATCCTAGAGGTCATTGTAGCACTCGACCTATTGATGGGCATAGGGAGGAAGATCGTCCGATGGAGAGGTCATCATCGATGGTTGGAAGGCAAGGATAAAAGTATGCTCAAATGAGATGTATGTTGATTTCATTATTATGCACATCATTACAAAGTCAGGAGATTAGTGTGAAAGAAGAGAGAGAGGCCAATTATCTATCTATCATGAAGCAATAGAGTTATGTTGATTTTTTTATTACGTAAATAATGATATAATCATGAGATTAGTGCGAAAGAAGGGAGAGGCCAATTAACTATATATCGTGAGCAGTGAAAGAAGAAAGGGATAGGAGTGTATAGAGCCTGACCGATCACCCCTATACACAGAGTAAGCAATCAAAACAGGATAAAGGAGTGAAATTCCCATACTATTATTATTGAATCCCTGCCCTCTTGATTATTTCAGCATCGTACATTCGTTATCCATTCGGATGTGTTCCCTTTCTACATAATAACTCGCATGTCGCATGAAGGGATAAGAGCGGGCAAAAGCTCCGTCAAATAAGAGGGTAAAATGTTACTTGATATAGAAACATGATTTCAATTCCTCCTCTGAAAGTACAATCTGCCAAGTAATTTTATTTATAGTATCTATACATAATCGTGACTCGCCATTCAATTCAATGGGACGTGACTAACTTTGGTCCCACTTGGATTGATCGATTGGAAAAACACTAAATTGATCTGATCAATTTAGATCCATCAAAAGGAATATTGCATCTTGAATTTATCCATCCAATCTATTTATGTTTAGACTCATACCAGCTTCTCCTCATAGCATAACCAACCTTACGCCCATTGCAATACATGGTCCATCTGGGTTCCTGAAAATTTTTTTCTTTGTTCACTGTTCTCTCGCATTCCAGATTTATTCTCACCAATCCAGAAGCCATTTCCTT